>JABSNV010001361.1:0-126357 GCA_024085815.1 Flaveria linearis | reverse complement strand
TTGAATCTATAGGTTAACCCATATATATTGTGTTGCTTTGTGACTGTTGACAGGCAAAATCATATACTTGGTAGGATTCCTGAAATTGACCAAGTGTAAGAAACATCTACGGATGAACATTATTGTTAATCCTAGATGTTTTCTTACAAGACCAAATCACTCGTGAATGTTCATGCGGATGATCAAGGATTGCATGAGTGAACTCCTACAGATGAAGAGTTCCTACGGAAGAACAATACTTCTACGGAAGACCAAGTCATCTACGGAAGACAAAACTCCTACGGACGACAAGACTCCTGCGGAAGAACAGAATACTTGTGTGATTTCAAATACCAAGAAGTCAAACAAGTCAACAATCATAACAAATCCCAAGAGATCCGGTGTTTCCTTAACCGACTCAAACCGTCTATAAATACGAGTCCTAGGTTTCACATCAGTGAACACAATCAAGCAATATTACGGCTGTCAAGAGTTACATCATCGTGCAACCCTAACCGCCGTCACATCAACAACAACATATTCGATTCACAGAATCATTGTTCATAGTCATTCTTAATTATTCTTTGTAATCATTACTGATATTAATGAAATACTTTGAATAATTATTGAGTTCATATTTTATTGTGTTTTTGTGTTTTGTGTTCATCAATAATCATTAAAACAATTAAACGTCAATTAATGATAATTCCGCGATCATTGATTTGATTTATTTTAATACTGATAATTCCTGAATTGAGATCCTTGGATTCACAGTGGTATCAGAGCCAAGTGCTCATTGATTTAGATCAATTGATCTATCAGTATTAAAATTGTTTAATTAATTTTTAAACAATTATTTCAGCGACTTATCGTTCAGCAAGCATTCTCTCATTGCTGTTTGATTTAGATCTATATTCAAATCAATTGAATACTAGATCTGAGTCTTTGATAGGTTTGTCCAATTTAACATTCAAGGTTTCATTCATAACTTGCATTAAACATGAGTACTTTGGTGGAGGATCATATCAACCGCCGAGTTGGAAACCAAAGCTGATTTCAAATCCTGGAAGATCAAGTTCAGAAATCATGTGACCTACACAGATTCTGACTTGTGGGAGTCCATCACTGAGGGTCCTTATATTCACCCCCTCTTGGGCCGGATTATAATGACAAGAATCAGCCTATCAGCACAAAGGACTTGTCACCTGATGATGTCAAGAAGGTTAAAGTCGATATTAAAGCATACAGTTTGCTTAGTATGGCTTTGCCTGAAGAGATATTAATCAGGTGCGAGAACTACAAAACAGCAAATTCCTTGTGGAGATACTCCACACTCTCTGTGAAGGGAGTGATGAGATCCGAAGCATAAGGAAAGACACCCTCAGATCATAATATGAAACCTTTCATCATATTGAGGGTGAATCAATTCTCAACAACTCCATAGATTTATGCAACTTGTTACTGAATGAACATCTTGGAGTTGAAGTATACTACTGAGGAACTCAACAAGAAAATGCTCCACACTTTGCCTGAAAGTTGGAAGCAAACTGTATCCATGTTCAAGAACACCATAGATCTTAAGACAACTGGTCTGGATACTCTGGTTGCTAAAGTAGAAGCACTTGAAATGGATGAACAGTCAAGAAACAAGAGTGTGAGAACTCATGTCTCACCTTATCACTTCAAGAAACCAAAATGCTGGAAGTGCATTTATCTCAAATAATGAAGGTGATAACTCTTGTACTTTGAGTGATGATGAAGAGGAAGTTAGTTTCTATGCCTCCAAACCAACTAAGAAATCATCTCAAAGTAAGAACCAAAAAGAAAAAGGAAGATCTGCTGAGAAAGAGATACTAAGCCCTGCTAAATCTTCACAAAACAATCATCAGAACCATTACTGTGATATTGGATTCTGAAGAACAAAAAGCAGCCTTTGCAGCTTTTAGTTCTAGCTTTCAAGCTTATCTTGGAAGCTCACTAACATCAGCAAACATCTGCCAGCAAGATTTGAGGAACTGCCCCCTGATGTAGTAGAAGAGATGGATCTACAATGGCAGATGGCTATGATTGCTTACAGAGCTAAGCAATATCTGAGGAGAAATAAATCTGGCTGCAGCTAGTAAAACATCAAAGATTGGTGTTGACAAGTCAAAAGTCAGATGTTTCAAATGCAATCTCTATGGACACTTCTCTAGAGAATGCAACCAACAATCATCTCAGCAGCATCAGCAGCAGCATCAGCACATCAACATCAGCAGCAACAGCAATATCAGAATCAGCAATCAACCTCTCAAAGATCTCTGCACAGACACCTCAGCTGACAAATACATCCCCACCAGCCACAAATGTATCAGCAGGACCAAGCAATTCTAAGGAGTCAGGACTGATCATACTTCAAGATGGAACATGTGACTGGAGCATGTATGAAAAGGAGTCTTGGAAGAGAATCAAGCATTAATGGCACACATGGAAAACAAAGTTCCTCCTATGGCCAGAGAGGTAAAAGACAGGTTATGTTCATCAACATGTGTTGAGGAAGTTGAACGTTACAGAGTCCATGCTCAACAATTGGCTGACAAAGTAAAAGAAACAATGATTTTGAATGAATCCCATTTAAGAGAACATAACTATATCAAATCAAATTAGTTCTTTGCAAAAGGATTTAGAAAAATATGTTTCTGAAAATTACAGCCTCAAAGCCCAAGTTGAGCATCTGACCACTTCCTTAACAAAATCCATGGCTGATCATGCATCTACTGAAGTGAAACTTCAGAAGTTTCAACTATCATCTCAGCAATATGAGAAGTTGTTAAACTCTCATATTGAATCAAAGAACAGGTATGGGTTTTTTATAATGCTGTTGCACCACCTATTAATGATAACTATACACTTTGCCTGAAATGACAAATACTTTGTCAAATCATTTTGTGCCAAGCACCAAAATTGATATAAAAACAAACATCAACATGAAGCTGAGATGAGTGAAACTGAATCTACTGAATCAGAATCACTTAAACATAATGACTCAGATTTTGATAAATATGATGACTTGGATGATTCTGATGAACATGATACTGATCAACTGAACATTGGTAAGAATGTTCAAGTTGAAACTGGTCTTCCCCGAGTTCTTGAAGAATCAAAGCTGCAGTATCCTCCAAAGCAACGAAATATGCTGAAGACTATCTGCAAAAGAATTGCTGAACTGAATGAAGGACTTCAAGAACTGAACCTTCACAAGGTTGATAACTGCGGATCAAGTACTGAGTACCTTTATCTCCTTCAGATAAAGGTAAGAAACAACAAACTTCAACCAAGAAGAAAAAAATTCAAGTGTTGAAGATCTGCGGAAGAGAAGTCTGAAGAATCCGTAGAACATCTGCGAAAGCAAAAATAGCCAAGTCCGTACATCTGCAGAAGGCTAAAACTTGTGAATCCGCAGAAACCACGGAAGAGAGAACCGAATCTACGGATGAGGTCAAAAGGACTGCCAACAAACATGCACAGAAAATGTTGATATCAAGCAACAAAAGGCAGCCAAAGGCAAACAAGAAACAGATGATGAGGCTCCTACCAAAAGCAAGAAGAAATCAAGTGATCCATCAGGAAAGGAGACAAAGAACAAGAAAAGAAGGCTGAATCTGAAGAAAATTCAGAAGATAAATATTGCAAATGGTGTGATATGAAGAATCACAATACTGATGAATGCTATTTCAGCAGTTATTGCTCCATATGCAATATGAACAATCACATGACTTCTGACTGCTACTTTAACAAACACTGTGCTATATGGACAAAAATAACCATTCAACTCAGGAATGTTATTTCAACAAGAAGAACAAGAAAAGAGCAAAAGAAGTCACATGATGCATCATCTGAATCAGATTCTCAATCTTCAGAGAGTGAGAAAGAATCAAAGATGCAAAAAGAACAACAAAATCAAAGAAAAGATCCTCTGCTGCGGATAAGACTTTGATGAAGAAAACACCAACACAGTCTAAGACACCTCACAAAAGGTGGATTTGTCAGATAAACAACTGAAGCAGTTGATGGTTTCTTTGATAACTTTGAAAAAGGAACTCCTGTACCTCAATCAAAGTTGAAAGATGAAGTAACTTTCAAAAATACAGGAGCATCCTCAAAGTTAAAATATCAACCAAAACAAGATAAGTTGAAGAAAGAATCAGATAAGCAAGAAGACATCCAAACACCTGAATCATCTTCAACAGAATCATCCTCACCACCATCAAATCAAAAAGAAACAACTAATACTGAAACTTCAAGATTAATTCATGAAGGAGTAACTATTGTTGACACTTCTGGCAAACCCAAGACAATTAAGGCTTGGGTTGTCAATTCTAACTGATTTCTTTTTGTGTGCAGGAACAATCATGGAGAGCTGACAACAAGTGGTATGTTGACAGTGGTTGTTCCAGACATATGACAGGAAACTGTGCACTTCTCCATGACTTCAAACATAAACATGCCTCTTATGTGGCATTTGGTGGGGATAAGAAGGGAGGTAAAATAGTTGGTGAGGGAATTGTAACAAATGGTGTTTTAACATTTGAAAAAGTAAATTACTGTGAAAATTTGCAGTACAATTTACTCAGTGTATCTCAATTTGTGATCAAAATTACACTACACTATTTGATAACACTAATTGTTACATTCTTAAGCCAGGTTTTGCAGTTCCAGCAGACTGGATCCTTCTAAAAGCATCAAGAAAAGGAAACACATATGTTTTGGATATGAACAACACATCACTCACAAGCCATGAGACATGCCTGCTGTCTAAGTCTTCAGAAGATGAATCACAATTGTGGCATAGAAGGCTTGTTCATTCCAACATGAAGAACATGAATAAATTGGTGAAAAATGACTTGGTCATTGGATTACCAAAGAAAGAATTTCATTGTTCTAATCATTGTTCTTCATGTTACAAAGGAAACAACATAGAGTGTCTCATAAATCCAAAATAATCAACACTAATACTACACCACTCAATTGCTTCACATGGACCTCTTTGGTCCAACCAATGTGATGAGCATTGGAAAAAGGCAATATTGTTTGGTGATAGTATGATTTCACTAGATTCACATGGGTCTTTTTCTTAAAACATAAGAGTGAAACATCTGAAACATTAATGGACTTCGTGATCAAGATTGAGAATCAACTTGATTTAAAAGTTAAAATTTTTAGGAGTGATAATGGAACTGAATTTGTTAATGCTGATCTGGATTCTTTTTTCAGGAATAAGGGATAGCAAGACAATTCAGTGCACCAAGAACTCCACACAAAATGGAGTGGCTGAAAGAAGAAATAGAACTCTCATAGAAGCAGCCAGAACAATGCTAGCTGATTCTCAGTTGCCCATAACTTTCTGGGCAGAAGCTGTGAATACAGCTTGCAATGTTCAAAATAGGACATTAATTGTCAAAGAACATAATAAAACTCCTTATGAGCTCTTATTTAAAAGAAAACCTTTTATAGGATATCTTAGAGCTTTTGGGTGTCATGTGTCTGTATTAAATACTAAAGAACAATTGGGAAAATTTTCTGAAAAAGCCTATGGTTTCTTTGTTGGATATTCATCCACTTCTAAATCATATAGGGTCTATATTCCAGAACATAACATTGTTGAAGAGACTCCCCGTTTTCTTTTGATGAATCCATGTTTACAACATCTGTAAAAGGATCATCTTGGTTATTTGATATAGATGCATTAACTGAATCATTTAACACTGTTATCTGATCAATGCAGGTTCTGCGGATACATGCTATCCATTTGTGCCTCCAAGTTTGAATGAAGTGCCACTGACAGCTGACCCACCAAGGGCACAACCTTCAAATGCACCTCAGCAAGAATCAAGTCAGCAGCATGCAGCTACATCCGAAGCAAATCCTTCATCGCGGCACATATAAATACATCCGCAGATGCATCAGCATCCGTAGATGTAAGTCCTGTTTCAACCACTGACCAAAGGGATGAGAGGATGTGTTGAATCAACAAAACATGCCAGAAATCAACAATGTTCATCCGTGGATGGTGATGTCCCCTACGGAAGTACAAAATGCCTCCGTAGATGTTGAAGTTACTCCTCGGAAGAACAAAATGCTTCCGTAGAACTTCCTGCGGAAGAAGACAACCATGCAGCAACTGAAACTCAAGCTGATCCTAATGAACATGAGCCATTTGATTACTTCATAGACTCATCTTCTCAGCTGAATGCATCTGCATCAATGGGTTTTTCAAACTTAGAATCAACAATTCCAGTTGATGCTGTTTCAACAAGCAGAATTCACAAGTCTCATCCCTCAGATAATATCATTGGAGACCTGAATGCAAGAACTACAAGGAGCAAAGGAGGATGGCAACATTTGCCTGTTCACCTGCTTTTTGTCTCAGACAGTTCCTGCAAATATTACAGCTGCTCTAAAAGACAACAGCTGGATTGAGGCTATGCAAGAAGAGCTACAACAATTCAGAAAACAAAAGGTGTGGAATCTTGTAGACTTGCCTCAAGGTCAACATCCAATTGGAACAAGGTGGCTCTTCAAAACAAGCTGGATGACAGGGGTATAATCATGAGAAACAAAGCCAGACTTATTGCTCAAGGATATACTCAAGAAGAAGGGATAGACTATGATGAAGTTTTTGCACCAGTTGCAAGAATTGAAGCTATAAGGGTCTTCCTAGCTTATGCCTCATTCAAGAAGTTCACAGTCTATCAAATGGATGTGAAGTGTGCTTTCCTTTATGGGAATATTGATGAAGAAGTATATGTGGCTCAACCCCCTGGATTTGAGGATCCTGACTATCCACATAGAGTATACAAGCTTGACAAAGCTTTGTATGGTCTTCATCAAGCACCAAGGAAGTGGTATGACACATTATCATCTTTCCTGCTGAAGAATGGTTACAAAAGAGGAACCATTGATCAGACACTCTTCCTCAAACATGAACATCAAGATCTTTTGGTGGTTCAAATATATGTTGATGACATAATATTTGGATCAACCAACAAGAAACTGTGTCAAAGCTTTGAAGAGTTAATGAAATCTGAATTTCAGATGAGCTCCATGGGAGAATTGACATTCTTCCTTGGATTACAAGTTCATCAGAAAACACATGGCATTTTCATCAATCAAGAAAAGTACATTCATCAAATCCTGAAGAAGTACAATCTTGCTGATACAACTTCATGCAAGACACCTGCCTCAACAATAGACAAGATTGTGCCTGACCCTGCTGGAAAATCAGTAGATCAAAGATTGTATAGATCAATGATCGGTTCTTTAACGTACTTAACTGCCAGTAGACCTGACATAATGTTTGTTGTTTGTGTTTGTGCCAGGTATCAATCAAACCAAAAGAGTCCCATCTGAATGTTGTGAAGAGAATATTCAGATATCTGAAAGGCAAACCAGCTCTAGGACTGTGGTATCCAAAAGATGGAGATTCAGTCTTTACTCATATTCAGATAGTGACTATGGAGGGTGTAACAACAACAGAAAATCCACAACTGGTGGATGTCAGTTTTTGGGACCAAGACTTGTTTCTTGGCAGTGCAAGAAGCAAACTAATGTATCTGTATCAACAGCTAAAGCTGAGTACATAGCTGCTTCAGCTGGTTGCTCTCAAGTACTTTGGTTGCAGAACTAATTACTTGATTATGGTTATAATTTCCTTCAAACACCAATTCATATTGATAATTCAGCTGCTATGTTTATAACTGCTAACCCAGTTCAACACAGTAAAACAAAACACATTCAAATCAGATACCATTTTCTGAGAGACTACTCAGAAAAGGGTTTAATCAAGTTAGTCAAAGTGGACACAACAAATCAGCTTGCTGATTTGTTCACTAAAGCCTTTGATTCTGTTAGATTTAATTTTCTGATAGAATCTCTAGGGATGATTAACTTAGAATAAATCATCAAAAGCATATGACTGTCCTTGTGTAGAGTAATGGTTAGGGATGATTTAAGTGTCTGATAGAACATTGTGCATGCCTTATGTATGGGAAATGATAGTAGACTATGCTTGGCCTTCTTTAACTAAAACTCAAACTGACTTGTATCATTTGATATGTGAGTAGGTTCATCTTGAGTGTAAACTAAGCTAAGAGCATGCCAAACTAAAAGATACAGGTACCTGTCTGTGGGAATTCCATTTTGCGAATCAGGAAAGTACGTTATCTCCTGATGTGATCAAATCACTTACACAAGCACACTATGTAAAATACTTTATACTCTTCTATCTTTGCAAAGTCATATTCCCTCTGTTTTGTGTGAACAGACCGGGGATGCGACTAAAGAGTGTGATCTTCATTCTCCCTTGTTTTGTGTAAACAAAGACCTGGGTTAAGTTCACCTCTTTTTACGAAAGTAAAGACCTGGTGACTATGAAGATCATCTCTCAGCTCTAAAAAGAATCACTTGTGATCAATTGTACACCAATCCAAAGAGCTTCAACATCAAAGCATTCATGAGACTGTAATATGTCTTAAGATAGAATTTATAACTTAATGTACATAGTCATTAAGTGTGAAAAGTAGTGATTTGCCTCACCTACGGAGTACAAACTCTAATGACAATTGAATGTGGAACTCATGACAGTTACTGATTAACAAACTTCAAAATAGCATGCCTAGTTAATACATTACTCATGTATGAATTTAAGTGGATCTATATACTTACAATCAGGTGTGCAATGAATCAAATAATCAACATCTGCAGAAGCCGAGTCATAGTATGATCCCTCTATATATATGCATGCATGTAATTGTTTAAACCAGATGTTTAATTTTCCTTTTAACTGATTTTCTCTCACTTAGACTATCATATGCCTTTCATGCCTGTTTACAACTTAAATTTATGATGAATGCAACAGTTTAACATTAATCACAAATTTGGGGGAGTAGTTCATGCATGAAAATCAATAAAAAGCTGTCAACTTGATTTAATTTACTTTGAAGGAATGGAACTTGAGCACTAACTTGAATGCAGGATACAGGACACTTGCTTTCTTGTACTTAATTGCCATGCAAATACAGTCAACAATGTCCAACATCAACACTTGATTCTACTCAGTAGATATCACACATTTAAAGTTTTTAACAGAACTTTAAGTTCGTAGAAATTTCAGTAATGCTTCTCATCCGTAGAAGTAACAGTGAAATTTCTGCATCCGCAGAAGTTTCAGTAATACTTCTCATCCGTAGAAGTATTAGTGAAATTTCTGTTTCAGCAAAAAAACAGATGCATTGTTTGAGCTAAGGCATCCGCAGATGTTAAGACATCCGCAGATGTTAAGGTTCCGCAGATGTTCTGCGGAAGAAGTAATGCATTCGAAATAAACTTGGTATACGGACGGCTAAATGGGAAGTGGGCCCAACATAATTAATAAAAGAAATTAATATGTTCGGTTATAAATAAGGTTTCTGACTCAGAATTCATTAATCAATTTTTCAGAATACTTTTTCAGTTTCTAACCTAGAAAAACGCCCACTTTCCCCCTCATTCAAACTTTCAAAAATCCGTTCCGAAAAAGCATAACTACATTATCCAGTAATCGATTATCAGTATTACGAAGGTAAATCATGTTCTAATTCTCACTACGGAACTGGTTAATCTGTGTTTGTCATTAAAACGATTCGACTTCATGTGAGATTTATGCTTAATCTATTTTCGTTGTTGATTACAGATGGAAAACAGATTCGCAAAAGAACATAATGTGTGTGCATTCTTAAATGCCGATGATCCTGCTGCTGAAGGATGTCGAGATATCATAAGATATCTTCGATGGTCCAGGCTCTTCTATGCCTTAACGGCAGAGCCTGTGATTCATCAGTCACACATAATCGATTTTTGGAACTCTGCATGAGTTGAACAAGAAGGAGATGATGAAGTGATTGCTGCTGAGATCCTGACTGAACGTATTCGGATCAATGAAAGCACAATTAGACGATGTCTGGAATTGGGTGATCGAGAGATTGGGCACCCTGATGTATTCGAAAATAATACATTGAGAAGGTGTTTAACCTGATGGGATATGATGGCGACTTCGATAAAGGGGAAATAAAGAAGGGTAGGCTGTGCAAACCATATCGATTCCTATGCCATACCTACCTGAAGTGCATATCCAATAGGAAGTCAGGGCTTGATAGATTTTCTCGACACATATCTTCAGGAATCATTAGGATCTTCGAGGGTAGAGCTTACAACTACTCCAAGTACATTTTCAATTGTCTAAGTGATCAAGTCAAACTTCAGCGGAATGACAAAATGTACATGTTCCTAAGGTTCTTACAACTGGTGATCAACTCTGAACTTCCAAGGCTAGCAAGAGTAGGAGAAGTGTTTGTGCAAGCACACTTGGGTAAATCTGTGCTGAACAAAATTAGTGGGAAGTACCAGGATGAAGACATGCCCATGTTTGCACATGTGGTGGATACTCATGCAGATATACCACAAGAATTAATCAGGGTAGATGAAGAAGCAGAGTCATCTGCTGAATCTGTACAAGCTTCTCACTCTCCAATCCAAACATCACCACTCCAACATCACTCACCAAGCCAAACACCACCACTCCAACATCAATCACCAGCCAGCATCAACACCCAACCAATCTCACCTATTCATCACCATGAATCTCCACAGCTAATATCTTCATCTTCTACCACCAACACTCAGCCAATCTCACCAGTTCAACACCAGTCACCATCACCTTCTCATTCATCCTCACATCACACTCAAACCTCTCTCTCCACTCCAAATCCAATCCCCTATTCAACCACCACCAGACACACCAAAACAAGCATCACAGGAAAGTGCTAGCACTGAACTAGTTGAGATAACTGAGTCTTTAAATTCTGTGCACTCAGGAGGGACTAAGTTACTGTCTCAAGCTAGCACTGTTCCCATTTCACCCACAAACACTGAAGACCAAGTGCCATCAGACCATACTGAACCCATATCTCCAGCTCTTAATGATCAACCTGCTGATGAGCTAATAGAAGATGATCATCCTACTGATGAGCAAAGGGTAGCAGAACAAGAGGATGTGATTACCTACCACGAAGATGATTTAAGTGATAGTGATATCCTAGTGAGTAAAAGCTTTTAGTTGCTGAATACAACAAGCTAGTACTCAAATCAAATAAGCGGAAGCAAAGAATTCAAGAGCTGAAAGGAATCATTCAGGAAAAGGATGAAGAGCTGATGATGAAAGATGCAAGATTGAAAAGGCTGAGAGAGGATGCCAAATGCAACAATGAGGTAATTGATGCACTTTTGCAAAATGAACAAGAGTTGCAGGCATCCTTGAAAAATGAGCAAAGTGATAAAGCTCAGCTGATCAAAGAGAAAGATGAAAAGATAGAGCAATTGAAAAAGAACATTTATGCTCTGGAAACAATGGAGGCCCCAAGTGTTGAGCTGTCTAAACCATCCGCTGAAGCTCCAAAGAAACTGATCCTATATGCATGGAAAAGAAAATACTTGGGCTCCTTAAAAGGAAATCTGAAGAAGAAGCCTCTCCGAAAAGGCAAAAGCTTTCATCCCCTGAACAGACACCTTCAGTAGATGTATCTACTGTGAAGGTATCATCCGAAGATGCTGATGAAAGTGACAAAGAATGGGAGGAGCTAACCAAGATAGGGTCCCCCACTGAACAAAAGGAAGCAAAGGCCGATGACCTTCTAACCACAACAGATATTATGGAAGAGAGGCCTGATTCAAGCATGTTCATGACCCTCATCAACCATGGTTTTCCTTATGACATGGTTGAGAGGATGAATTCAACTGAGATGAAGAATCTACTGAAAGAGTTTGAGCTGGCAAGTTTCATAATCCCAAACTGTGATTATGAAGCTTTCACAGTCTTTCAATCAGTGGAGAAAATTAAGAAAGATCTGGGCCATTGTGACACAGCTAAACTGACCAAGTACAACATGACATGCTGGTTACAGGGCCATAATTACAAACCGCATGAGCTCAAGGTAGATCTACTGGAGAAATGCCGAGGATGATGGAGCATGTGATGGCAGTGGAGATAGAAATGGTGTAAAATTCAGAACCACAGCTCCACATCCAACTCATGACCAACAAAGCAAAGTGTTGCTGATCCAATAACTATTGGACCATAGGATCAGCACAAAGCAAAAGATAAACTCATCAGAGAACCAAGGGAAGTCATCCCAGGCAAGGTATGGCCCCTTGGTACTATTGTTAGAGAAATCACTGATCAGAAGTCCACTCTGATTCAGTTGATTGATCACCTCACAACTCCCAACTCTGCTAAAGAAAATAGATCATGGCATGGAAATATGATCAAGAGTGGGATTGTGCAGTGATCAAAAGAACATCTGGAAGAGTTGAATACTTCCATGATGTGTTTTCGGTTCTATGCCTTCCTGAGAGCGATCTGAAAGACCTGCAAAGCCTTACCCTTACAAACTTCCCAATACATCCAAGGGGCAGGGACTTCTCAAGCATCATAGGCAAACTGAAAATAAAGTTTAAAGATGATGTGCTTGCAGAAGCTAAAAGAGAAGATCATGAGCACAGAAAAAGAATAAAAGGATTGAAAAGATATAAGTCCAATGCCTCTGAATCCGTAGATGATGAATTCTTAAAGAGGGTTGGCTATAACAATAGGACCTCAGCAGCCATCAAGCACATTGAAGGGACTCAATACATACTCCCTATTACTGAATGGGGATATGTAGAGAGGACAAAAGAACTTATGCTGCTGAGGAATGCAGAGAACAAACGGGCTGAAAGGATCGGGATCTTTGATCCTGTGGAAATAAAGCTACTTCATCCCAGCTACACATCCTATCTACATGATAAATTCTTTCCGAAGCTGAGTGATGAAGCAGCTCAAAATGATCTGTTCCTGCATGTACACATGATACAAGTAATTGACAAACGTCATGCAAAGGCCTACAAACGACGAAGACACAATGCAGGCTTGCTGAAGGGAACCAACTATGATGAAGTCACAGAACTCCAACTCTCAGAACAAGATGAACTTGAAGTAGTGAAAAATGACAAAGTCTTAGAGACTCTCACTACAGAGGAGGATGTTCTGGGACTTGGCTTCGAGACTCTGAAGAAGATTAGCAAAATGGAGATCAAATACAAATATGATGATCAAAAGGCTGCTGTATCTTACTTCTACAACAAGATAATATCAAGAGTCAAGGAGCTAGCAGTTTTGAAGGACTGATTACAAGAGCTAAGCTTAAGGGGAGTATTGTTGGATCTAGATTGTATAGGTCTAGATCATTTTGTATAGGCTTAGAACTTAGATCAAGCCTTGTAATTAATAATTGTAACAGTCAGTATATATATATGTGTGTGCATTGAATCTATAGGTTAACCCATATATATGTGTGTTGCTTTGTGACTGTTGACAGGCAAAATTAATATACTTGGTAGGATTCCTGAATTTGACCAAGTGTAAGAAACATCTACGGATGAACATTATTGTTAATCCGTAGATGTGTTTCTTACAAGACCAAATCACTCGTGAATGTTCATGCGGATGATCAAGGATTGCATGAAGTGAACTCCTACAGATGAAAGAGTTCCTACGGAAGAACAATACTTCTACGGAAGACCAAGTCATCTACGGAAGAACAAAACTCCTGCGGACGACAAGACTCCTGCGGAAGAACAGAATATTTGTGTGATTTCAAATACCAAGAAGTCAAACAAGTCAACACAATCAATAACAAATCCCAAGAGATCTGGTGTTTCTTTAACCGACTCAAACCGTCTATAAATACGAGTCCTAGGTTTCACATCAAGTGAACACAATCAAGCAATATTACGGCTGTCAAGAGTTACATCATCGTGCAACCCTAAGCGCTGTCACATCAACAACAACATTATTCGATTCACAGAAATCATTGTTCATAGTCATTCTTAATTATTCTTTTGTAATCATTACTGATATTTAATGAAATACTTTGAATAATTATTGAGTTCATATTTATTGTGTTTTTGTGTTTGTGTTCATCAATAATCATTAAAACAATTAAACGTCAATTAATGATAATTCCGCGATCATTGATTTGATTTATTTAATACTGATAATTCCTGAATTGAGATCCTTGGATTCACAATAACATTTATTGTTCTATTAGCAACATTAAATTCTTTATCTAAAAAAGTTAAATAGACAATTTGATGTAATTGTTAGATATTTAAATTAATTATTTTTATATACAACAATTTAGAATGAAAATATATAACAGTTTTTTACAAAATTTTTAATAGATCATTACATATAATATTTATTATTCTAATAATAATTTTACTTTCTTTGTCTCAAGTAAAAAAGACATGTCAATTGTTTTATTTTCTAGATCAGTTCTATCATTAATGAATTTGTATAGAAAAAGTCCATAAGACGACCCAAAACTCTCATTGTGTTTTACAAATTGGTATAACAAAAAATACAAATCTTATACGGACTATTAACATACTTCAAATTATTTTATGTTTGCTGATAGTAGAACAATTAGTATTAAAATATATTCATTGTTTCAAAAAAACTAAACCATTTACTTAAGCAAGTTGCATACACAAATGTACTATAAAATATATTATAAGTAATGACGTAATAATTAATAAATAATTATGATAATTGCTAAAATAAAATTTTAAATGGAAATAAAAAATCTATTAATCAATAACTATCATTTCAACATAATAGGTTTCATTGGAGTTTTGGTTACTTTATTGCATTTAGACTCATATTATACGAACCTTAATGGTAAAGTTTTAAACTTTAACGTCAAAGTTGTTAAGTATGATCATCTTATTGACTTCATCAAAATATGTAAAAATAAAAATGAATCAAAGTTAAGTAGATATCATTTTATTTATAAGAAGAAAGAACGATAGGGTAATGAACAATTTATTAAAAGACTAACATCTTTCAAAGTAGGAATTGAAATTCGAAGTCCACAAAAGCAGAAAATGATTTATCAAAAATATAGAAATCAAATAAAAGCTTATACCTTTTAAAAATAATTTTCATGATATTATTTAAATTTTACTGAGAAGTTGCAAACCTAATAAATTTGTGAATGTGATTTGGAGTTAAATAGAAATCAAATGTAATTATTTGAAAATCAAGAATATACATATAAATGGAAACAAAAAATTTTGAAGGAATATCATGATTAGTATAATTTGAAATAAAATTCTTTAACTTATTAAATTGAATTTCATGTGAATTTTGAAATTGTAGATAACTTATTAAATGAAATCAATTATTAGTTATGATTAAGAGATAAAGAATTAAACATATTTTTATTTTTATGTAAATAAATATATAGATATTTTAGAAAATAATTGTGACTAATTCAAATAATGTAATGTGGTTAACATGATTTTAGAAAATTGCATGTGTCACAAAAGATGTTTATATATTATAAAGTAAGATAAGATAAGATTTTTTATTTTTAAAATATGCTCTACGATTTATGTACAGTTTGAGTACGTGTTATAAATATATTATTTTATATTTATGTATATAAAAACGGTTTTGAATTTAATAAATATTAAGAAAAAAATATAACAACAAAAGGATAGAAGTGTTCATCACGATATTAAATTATGCATTCCTTGAATAGGAAAATGAATACACAAGCACTTTACCAACTTTTCATGTGATATGTTTTTATTGCAAACAAATAATAGTATTATTTTTTATTTTCTTTAAACATTAAAAAAATTAATATTATATATGCATGGTAATAATATCTGCTTTTCTTCTTTGTTTATTCTTTCCTCCTTGCTTTGGCTTGGAGTTGGTGTTCATAAAAATTTTCCTTTCAAAAAAATATGTGTGCGTGATGGTAATAAATAGTAATAATCCGAGTCTTTAAAATAATCTTAAGGATGTTGCTTTTGGAAAATGGAAAGTCAAATGGTTAAAAAATAATTCTGGAGTAATCACAATCATTCGAAAATCTTTATGTAATTATGGTTCTTATCAATTCGCTAACATTGTGGTGAGAGAGATCAATGCATCAGTGGACATGTATAGACCCAAACTTCAATATTGTATCGACGAACAAACCTAAATCGAATGATCGTTTGAAGGGTTGTCAATACAATCAGTCTCATAATAAATAGAGTTTTAGATCACTTAATAAATCAAATAGAGAACCAGACTAGTATTGAAGATACTAAGAACACAAGCAAGTAATTGAGACAGAACCAAAAGAACAAGAACAGAATAAGTATAGTTTTCAAAAATGTTGTATATTGCTCTTAAGTTTTATTACAAGTATTACAAAGCATAGAAAAAAAAATACAAAAACGTGAGATACTTTATAATACATTCTACAACCGGTTATACTTTGAAAGACAGCTGGAAACACTAATCTAGACAACAAGATCAATGTAAAGTTAAAAGACAGATTGTCTTTTGACTAGTGATTATGACATGACATAACTCACATCCTAATATATTACAAATATGATAAAGGGTACAAAGTAGGAAGTTACAGACTCAAGACCATAATCTACAGTTTACTAAAGCATGGATATTTTCACCAACTTGTATAATTTGACGAGTCTTTAAAGTTGCAGCGAAAAGTAAGTCAGTTTTATGTAAAAATACATTAGAGAAAGCATGTCTTCTCTGTCTTTGGAAGAAATCAGTCTTCACTTTATTTGCTTCGGAAGACTTCATCTTTGGCTTCGTAAGATTTGGGCTTTGGCTTTAGAAGATTTTACACTTCGAATATATTCTGTGATGAATGTAAAACTTACGAAGTAACTTCTATTTTGTACATTAATGCATGCATGCAGAAAGCTCTTTGGTTGTTTTTGGCATCTTTGGTTGCATAGGTCTTATAATATAACCTTACAAACTCCCCAGGCTGATGCCAAAACAGAGAAGGTTATTCAGATGTTGACAGTCCTCATTAGGATTAAGACCATACCTTTCTTAATCATCTGGTCACTATACCTTTCGTCATCTTCATCTATTTGAATAAAACATCATCACCATCATCATCGTCATCTGCATCATCGTCATCGCCATCGAAACATCACCCCTGTAATAATGTTGGTGGTTGGTAACACTGCACCAACAAGTTAATGTGGGGTGGTGCGGTGATCGTGCGTGGGTATTCAGTGGTCCGGTGGTGGTTTAGATCTTAATTAGGGTTCAGATTTATTGTGAACATTATCGTGGTGTGTACAATCTAGGAACAAACCAATTTCTTGTGAACAATGATCAATTAGGGTTCAGTTCACTACTAGGAATTTAGGCATTTGAGATGGTCTCTTTCGATCGCAAAACGGTCGCAAATGGCTATTTGTGACCGTTTTGCGACCGAACAAGCGATGGGAAAAACACACGTCGCAAAAGGCCTACTGCGACCATTTTGCGACCACAATCTTATTTGCGACCAATTATTGTGACCGCTATTACCGTCGAAAATCATGCGACTGCTTTGCTACCGTTAATTTGCGACCATTTTTGCAACCGATGGTAGTTGCGACCGGCGGTACTTGCGACCGATTTGCGACCGGCGGAATTTGCGACCTATTTGCGACCGGCGGTACTTGCGACCATTTTGGGACCGAAACTACTTGCGACCGTTTTGCGACCGCTAATGGGTTATTGCAAAGGAATTTTTGCGACCGTTTTGCGACCGCTACAAGTTATTACGACCAAATGTTTTTTTATTTACAGTCATTTTATATTTTAAACCTGCTAATAATGCTCATACTTTAAAATATCACCAATTATCTAGATTTAAAATTGAACTAATTAAGCAAACGTCACATTACAAATTAAAATGTTATTTGAAAAGAGTTATCATAGTATGATAAATATTCTAGCATTCAAAATAAATTGTTATATCCCAGGTAGATGGTTAGTCTCTCTGAGTTATAGTTTTTAACATTTCTTCAAACTTTTCCATCCTATCACGCATAGTTTCATTTTCAGCAACCAAATCCTTAATAATTCCATTCATCCTTTCTTTCCCTTCTTCTTTTTCTTTAACAAGCTCCTTCATTGTAACATCACGTATTTCCAATAATAAAAAAAATTTAATTTGTAAACAATACGTTAATTCAAAAATTTCAACAATCATAATAATAAAAATAATAATAATAATAATAATAATAATAATAATAATAATAATAATAATATTAGTAATAATAATAGTAGTAATAATAATAATGATAATAATGAAAATATAAGTCAAATTATATTAAAGCTTGTAATAAACTTTACATGAAATAATAACCCTCTAAAACTTTAGGGGTTAGGTTGTAATTATTTAAAACCAAAACAAAAACTTTCATCTCAGTTGCAAACTACTACAAACCACAGGGACTATTTTTGTAAAATTTTCAAACACACACACCAACCCACTCCACCTTTCCCGTTTCTTTTCTTCACCACTGTCGGCCGAATTTCAGGAAAAATCGAGCACTAAATCTTCATAATAATTGAATTAATCGATCATAAACCATTATAAAACTACAACTAATCGATTACCACTATCAATTTCATTCAAAACAAACCCAAACACCCCGCTCGACTTCCCCTCTTGGTCGCGGCAAACACCACACCCGAACACCTATCTCTGGGTTTTAATCTTCAAAATTAACAAAGGGCTTTTGGTCCAGATCATAATACGAAGCTTCCCTTGAAATTAATTCGATTATAATCATTGTTTGAAGCATCAAATCGATCCTTGTGTGGCCGCGACCCGTTCTTCATCGGGTAAACTTCAATCGAACACCATACATGTAATTCAACACACACCCACACTCGGTTTCACATGGGGAACAAAAGCCCCATGTTTGTAATCGCTAACTGAATCGTTTGGGGGTTCAATTTGGGAGGATTCGAACCTAGGGCTCGAATGGATTTTGGGAATTGGGGGTTTGACCGAGATTAAGCTTAAAACAATTTGAAGCCGGATCCTTTCGCGGCTTAGGCCTTTGGTTTGCTGGTTCCTGCGCTCCACCTCCAACAAGAGGTCCCGGGTTCGAAACCCGGCCACCTCACCCATTTTTTTAAAGCCCTTTAAGCTTTATAAAAATTCAGAAAAAATCCCTAAAAATTATAAAAATGTTTTTACAAACATTAAAATTTTTAAACAACTTAATTCTTTTCTGAAAGTTATTTTCACATTTTATCTATTTTATTAAATGTTTTAAATAAATACAATTACGAATATTACAAAATTATATCTATAAAAGTGAACTTTTAATAATTTAAATTATCAAATTATTATTGGGCACTGTATTACCTTTAATTACGAATTATTCAAGATAATTGCAAATATATGTATTTTATAATTTTACAGATTATTTACAAAAGTCGTTTTGTGTTACTTAAATAATTAAATATTTTAATTGATTATATCATATAATTAATTAATAAAATTAATTATTGTTTTTTTCACACTTTAACAATAAATCAAAACAGTTACGTGTATTGATCCATTTATTCCTATTAAATTCTAAACATAATCATTTTCAATAAATTCATTTTATTTATTTCAAAACATTTCAACTAAATAAATTATTTAATTTAAACTAGCATTCAAAACCAAATGGAAACCCTAATACATTCCCAAATTCTCAAATCACTATTATTCTAATTCAAGGCACCGTTCCTTAGGTTAATCATAAGGAAATCGTAGGTGTCTAATCTATCACATCCAGATTCTAATCTCATCAATCAAGTGAGTATTCATATCCCCTTTTATATCATTTCTTATTTGGGGGAAATCATGTGATATAATATATTCAATCATGATATTCTATTGTTGTTTCATTCTAAATTCAATTCAAGACAGGTTATGTTATTACTTGCAATTATATGAACATACTATGATAAACTGGACGATAGTAAAACCCTAATTCAATCAATCAATCAATCCTGGTATCAATGGTAGATCTACTGGTTTGGATAACCCACCCCATATGAATAGTCGAGTGGTGATTGTACCAGAGGCAGGAGTTAATCTATGGTGTATGTGTGGAGTCTATTATATGCAAGTGTCAAGTCAAGGGGTTGTTATTGTGTCGGTTTATCTATATGCTTTACTATTGCAATATAAGTCTTAACGTTACCTTGTGAATTGGATTATTCTCAATCAATCAATCAATCTATATGTATACTCAAAACTGTGATTACTCACCAGCTAATTCGTTAGCTGACTTTATTTTCTCACATGATTTCAGGTTAAGCAAGCTAGTGGACTTCTACTTGATCATATAAGACCTGGACTTAGTCAAAACAAAAGACAATTATTATTTATGACTTTAACTGTTGTATTTGTATCTGTTAAATTCATGTTATCCTGTAATCTGATTTTAATATTATTTCCACTATTAGACAATCATGTGTTATGAACAATCAATCATTCCCTCGTCCGCTCCGATGATTCCGCCGTCGGTCGGGGTGTGACAGATTGGTATCAGAGCCATGGTTATAGGGAATTAGGTTATTAGAAATGGAATGACCTAGACTATAACTAAGTACCCTTACACATGAGTCCTCTCATGTATTTTACATGCTTAGATAGGATTTTTATGTGCCTTATATGTTTATATTTGATTGTGTGATTATATGCCTTATGTGATTCTTCTTATGCTTTGAATCTTATCAATGTATACACGAATCTTAAATCATATTCTAAGGCATTGTGTGCCTAATTCAAGTGATTTCAAACTCCAAAACTCATTGTTATTCATGGTTTTCAAATTCATCAAAGTCTGTGTCTTACAACTTGAAACATGTAATGCTGGAAGAGTGGGATGCCTGTATCTCGGGGTGTTCTGTCTAGGCAAGGTATTCGTATAAATCCAAATCAACCGATGGATCTGTCTACCTTACCTGGGAACCCTCGGGATGAGTATCTGCTTATAGGTACGCATGTCTTCAATAAGGTTGTGCTAGACATAACACTTTGATTAGTCAACGTACTCGCTTTGATTTACGAATCAAACGATTACACTCGGAACATCTCATTGTTATTATGCCAAATTCCCGATTGTCGTTTTCATAGCTCATATTAATCCAATTTTCATAAAATATCTTAATGATATTCCAGAATGTCTTCTCGTCAAATCCGTTCACGGTCAGAAACTCTGGCCGTAAGATTGCTGCTATTGTAGCACATGAAGTTACTGCGGTCATCCCAACTCTACTTACCCATTTGAACCAAGGCAATAATGATGTTCAAAACCAAACTGCACCAAACCCTCCCCGAACTTGTACTTACAAACATTTCAGTTCTTGCAACCCCACTAAGTTCAG
The DNA here is from genome assembly GCA_024085815.1 of Flaveria linearis. Classification (NCBI taxonomy): domain Eukaryota; kingdom Viridiplantae; phylum Streptophyta; class Magnoliopsida; order Asterales; family Asteraceae; genus Flaveria; species Flaveria linearis. The sequence continues at coordinate 105,050 of JABSNV010001361.1, read as the reverse complement.
TGGAACTGAAGGTGCTACCGGATTACTACAGTGGTTCGAAAGCATCGAGAACACTTTCCTAAACAGCGAATGCCCTGAAAATCTGAAAGTCCGGTATGCCACAAGTGTTCTTTAGAAACGTGCACTTACTTGGTGGAACGGAGAGAAACGAACCTGTGGAACTGAAACTGCTCTAGCCTTAACATGGACTGAAGTTAAAGAGCTCATGACTAAAGAGTTCTGCCCAAGAAACGAAGTCCGGAAACTGGAAGCTGAGTTCTGGGAGTTAACCCAAGACAGTGGCGAGAACCTAGCATACACTAACCGATTCCACGAACTGAGCCTTTTGGTACCGCATCTTGCTACCCCTACCTCCCGAGCCATCGAGAAATACATTGGTGGACTACCCATGCAGATTCAGGATACGATGCTAGGAAGGAATCCTTCAACACTAGAAGATGCTATCAGGCTGGCTGCACAGTTAACCGATAATCATGTGAAAGCTGGTTCCTTAACCAGGAAAGGATCGAAGAAGAATACCGATAAACTTCCTAACGAAACTGTCAAAACCGACCAACCCGAGCCTTTCAAGAACCAAAAGAGGAAGGCTAATTCTTAAAACTTTGCTGTAATTACCCCTGCTGTGCCAATTAATCAAGTCCCTCCAACTCATCAACCAACAGTAAACAACCAATCACTAATGAAAAAGTCATACGCTGGACCCTATCCGCAGTGTAACAACTGCAGTTATCACCATCCCGCTAACATTCAGTGTCGTCAATGCACAAACTGTGGTCGTTTGGGTCATACATTCAACATGTGCAGGAGTGCTGCTAAAGCTCCGACCAATGCACCAGTTCACCAACATCCTCTTGCAATTACCCAGGGACGTGCATGCTATCAATGTGGTGATCCGAACCATTTTCGCAATCGATGCCCTCAACTTGTCATCCCAGTTCCTACGGCTCAAGGACGTGCTTTCAACATTAATGCCCAACAAGCTCAAGCCACCATTGATGTGGTGTTGAATAATTCTTGTCCTTGATTTCGTCTTCATGATGTAATTCAAGATTTGTAATCGTGATTTTCCTTTTGTTACATTGATGTAATTTGAAAATTTCTAAATTTCTAATTGAGATATTTTTCCTTTCGTTGTTAAGTCGAACTTTGAACCGTTTGCACCGCGAGAGATGCAAGAGTTTGCAAGTCAACCTATGACTAAGGACACTCATATCTCCTAGATTTTTACTCATCAAAACAGGGGTGATTCCCTTACTGTGGTGATGATTCTTTATTCGTTTCAATAAATGGTTTCCAATGATGTGTTTTATGAAATTTCATCCTCTGGATTAGGGTGATTTTTCTTATCTCAAGGACTGACTTTAATTATTCTCTTTGAAACTTACATTTCACAAATGACATGCTCTCACCAAAATAGGATTGAAACCCGTACTTTGGTGACAAATGTCAATCTTCGATTGTTTTCTTAAAGCTCAATCATCAAGATACGCGTGAAATTCATACCTTGATGATAATTTCATTTTTATGGATTGTATTTTCTCAAATGAAACGACCTCATCAAAGTAGGAGTGAATTCTGGATTTTGATGAGGAAGTCTATCTTATTATATTTTGTTTTTGTAAAAATTCATCGTTAAGATAGGAGTGATTCCCTTACCTTAATGGTGAGTTACCTCGTCTTATTTCTGTGGATCCTCAACAATGAGTTGAGATCGAACTTTTGATTGGTAAGTTAGTGGTCATACCTTGAAAGTACACCATCAAGTTAGGGGTGAAAACCATACCTTGATGACTATTCTCATTTCTTGATCATCAACTTACCATGGTTGTAATCAAGTAACGAGACGCATGTAGTAACTTGAAGGATGAAATAATGTTAGTGTTTCGACCTATCAAGCCAAAGCATGATCTCTGAACTTGAAAAGAGACCCGATCATTTTATGTTGATTTTGATTCCAAGCTTGGAGCACTTAAATTCTTAAATCGATTTCTTTCCCTTTATTCTCATGTTTTAACTCGATCTAGCTATATCAAACCATTTATTCTTTATCTATCGACTTTCATTAAGAGTTATCATCAAAACCCGATTACATGATGATAGTCTTCCTAAACAATCTTTTGTCGAGTAAAAATATCATCTCTGATCGCGATGGTCGCTTCATCTCTCGTTTCAGGAAAAGTCTCCAATCATCTCTCGAAACTCAACTGAATCTTAGCACAGCTTATCAACCGCAAACCGACGATCAGAGTGAAAAAAAAACGATACAAACCCTCGAGAATATGCTCCGGGCTTGTGTCATTGATTTCAGTGGATCGTGGGATTCTCATTTTTCGTTAATTGAATTCTCTTACAATAACAGTTACCAGACCAACAGGTGACACCATTGAGGCCTTGTATGGTCTGAAGTTGGTGAATCACAAATTACTGGTCCGGAATTGATACAAGAAACAACCGACAAAAATTCATAAGATCCGTGATAACTTGATCGCTGCTAGAAATCGTCAAAAAGCATTATGCTGACAAAAGACGTAAGCCCATGGAATACAATGTCGATGATCTCGTACTTCTTAAGGTATCACCTTGGAAGGGAGTGATTCGCTTTGGAAAGATAGGGAAACTAGCACCTCGTTACGTGGGTCCATTCAAAGTGCTTGAGCAAATTGGGAAAGTGGCCTACAAGCTTGAACTAACCCAAGAGCTCAGCAATGTACATCCAACGTTTCATGTATCCAATCTCAAGAAATGTCTTGCCGATGAAAATCTCCACATTCCACTCGACGAAGTCCAGATTGATGAATCTATGCACTTTATTGAGAAACCTGTGGAAATTATGGATCGGGAAGTCAAACAACTCAAACGTAGCCGGATACCTATTGTCAAAGTTCGCTGGGAATCTAAACGTGGCCCAGAATTCACCTGGGAACGTGAGGACCAAATGAAATCCCAGTATCCTCATCTTTTGTTTCAGCCTCCTCGTGATTAAAATTTCGGGACGAAATTTCCTAAAGCAGGGGAGACTGTAACATCACGTATTTCCAATAAATAAAAAAAAATTTAATTTTGTAAACAATACGTTAATTCAAAAATTTCAACAATCATAATAATAAATAATAATAATAATAATAATAATAATAATAATAATAATAATAATAATAATATTAGTAATAATAATAGTAGTAATAATAATAATGATAATAATGAAAATATAAGTCAAATTATATTAAAGCTTGTAATAAACTTTACATGAAATAATAACCCTCTAAAACTTTAGGGGTTAAGTTGTAATTATTTAAACTAAAACAAAAACTTTCATCTCAGTTGCAAACTACTACAAACCACAGGGACTATTTTTGTAAAATTTCAAACACACACCAACCCACTCCACCTTTCCCGTTTCTTTTCTTCACCACTGTCGGCCGAATTTCAGGAAAAATCGAGCACTAAATCTTCATAATAATTGAATTAGTCGATCATAAACCATTATAAAACTACAACTAATCGATTACCACTATCAATTTCATTCAAAACAAACCCAAACACCCCGCTCGACTTCCCCTCTCGGTCGCGGCATACACCACACCCGAACACCTATCTCTGGGTTTTAATCTTCAAAATTAACAAAGGGCTTTTGGTCCAGATCATAATACGAAGGTTCCCTTGAAATTAATTCGACTATAATCATTGTTTGAAGCATCAAATCGATCCTTGTGTGGCCGCGACCTGTTCTTCATCGGGTAAACTTCAATCGAACACCATACATGTAAGTCAACACACACCCACACTCGGTTTCACATGGGGAACAAAAGCCCTATGTTTGTAATCGCTAACAGAATCGTTTTGGGGTTCAATTTGGGAGGATTCGAACCTAGGGCTCGAATGGATTTTGGGAATTGGGGGTTTGATCGAGATTAAGCTTAAAACAATTTGAAGTCGGATCCTTTCGCGGCTTAGGCTTTTTTTTTGCTGGTTCATGCGCTCCACCTCCAACAAGAGGTCCCGGGTTCGAAACCCGGCCACCTCACCATTTTTTTAAAGCCTTTTAAGCTTTATAAAAATTCAGAAAAAATCCTTAAAAATTATAAAATGTTTTACAAACATTAAAATTTTTAAACAACTTAATTCTTTTCTGAAAGTTATTTTCACATTTTATCTATTTATTAAATGTTTTAAATAAATAAAATTACAAATATTACAAAATTATATCTATAAAAGTGAACTTTTAATAATTTAAATTATCAAATTATTATTGGGCACTGTATTACCTTTAATTACGAATTATTCAAGATAATTGCAAATATATGTATTTTATAATTTTACAGATTATTTACAAAAGTCGTTTTGTGTTACTTAAATAATTAAATATTTTAATTGATTACATCATATAATTAATTAATAAAATTAATTATTTGTTTTTTTCACACTTTAACAATAAATCAAAACAGTTACGTGTATTGATCCATTTATTCCTATTAAATTCTAAACATAATCATTTTCAATAAATTCATTTTATTTATTTCAAAACATTTCAACTAAATAAATTATTTAATTTAAACTAGCATTCAAAACCAAATGGAAACCCTAATACATTCCCAAATTCTCAAATCACTATTATTCTAATTCAAGGCACCGTTCCTTAGGTTAATCATAAGGAAATCTTAGGTGTCTAATCTATCACATCCAGATTCTAATCTCATCAATCAAGTGAGTATTCATATCCCCTTTTTATATCATTTCTTATTTGGGGGAAATCATGTGATATAATATATTCAATCATGATATTCTATTGTTGTTTCATTCTAAATTCAATTCAAGACAGGTTATGTTATTACTTGCAATTATGTAAACATACTATGATAAACTGGACGACAGTAAAACCCTAATTCAATCAATCAATCAATCCTGGTATCAATGGTAGATCTACTGGTTTGGATAACGCACCCCATATGAATAGTCGAGTGGTGATTGTACCAGAGGCAGGAGTTAATCTATGGTGTATGTGTGGAGTCTATTATATGCAAGTGTCAAGTCAAGGGGTTGTTATTGTGTCGGTTTATCTATATGCTTTACTATTGCAATATAAGTCTTAACGTTACCTTGTGAATTGGATATTTCTCAATCAATCAATCAATCTATATGTATACTCAAAACTGTGATTACTCACCAGCTAATTCGTTAGCTGACTTTATTTTCTCATATGATTTCAGGTTAAGCAAGCTAGTGGACTTCTACTTGATCATATAAGACCTGGACTTAGTCAAAACAAAAGACAATTATTATTTGTGACTTTAACTGTTGTATTTGTATCTGTTAAATTCATGTTATCCTGTAATCTGATTTTAATATTATTTCCACTATTTGACAATAATGTGTTTTGAACAATCAATCATTCCCTCGTCCGCTCCGATGATTCCGCCGTCGGTCGGGGTGTGACATTCATAACCTCATTCAACTTCTCTATCTACAAAACAACCAATGAATAGGGTCAAAAACTTAAAATTGATAGAGTTGGAGTATATTATATGTTAAAATATAAACATACCTTGGGGTTTTGTCTACCATGTACATATGAGTCGTTAACATTGTTTAGCCCGTACACTTTGCCCTTTTTCTTGCCTCCTACAGCTTGTATCCACAACTCTTCGTCAACACATGTGGGGTGTTTGTTACTTTCCATCTCGTATTTATCCACAAGAAATCCCTTGTATTTAAACTATTGGGATAAAATGTGTAAGAAAAGATAATGTATAAGTGTATGCTCCATAACATCTAACTTGTTATAATGTTTATTCATATTTTTTTAAATTCAGAATTAGTAAAATATGCAAGAAATTTTTTTTAGATTGAAGTTATTAATCAGTCAACTTACCCAAGTCTCGCGTGCTCTATCGTCCACCCAATCCAGATTTTCTTCTTGAATGTTTCCTTCTAGATCAACGTCCTCTAAATCAACATCCTCAAGTAGATCTTTATCTAACAGCCTGCTTCCTTTCTTGCAATGCGATTGCTTCCACATCTCAAGATGTGAAAGTTCACGCCCAATTGCCTTAGCCTATAAAGATAGAATTTAAAAGTCAACAATATTGTTATATTGGCAAGATATATATACTAAAAGACATAGATTAATATCTTTTACCGCTTTTCTTTTTGCAGTCAAATAGGTTTGAGATCTAAGGGTATGTATACCATCAGTTGATTTACTTCTAATATTAATATTTCTTTGTGACTTTGCTTTCCATTCAGGAGTGTTTCAAATGTCAATCATTTGTTTCCATATCTCAGTTCTTATCCATGGTGGTTTAAAGTCAACAACAATAGACATATCATCACCAACTTGTATACCCTGTTTTCTCGCTGTTGCTTTGGCCTGTTTTCGTACCCTCAACTATAAATCAGGAAATTTGCCAGCGATGCACTTCTCAAAGCACTTATAAATTGCAGTATTCCAGCTCTCCTCCCATTGAAAATAACACTACAAGAAAACTTTTAATAAATATGCCAAACAATGTAATAAGTTATCCAAGAATTATTTAAGTATACATACCTGGAAGCGCTCAAACAATCATCTTTGTTTTCATTAGGAACATCCTTATGCAGTAGAAGATTGTCCAGCTTCATGGATAGAACTTTCACCATGTTCACTCCACGTCTCATAACGAAGCATAAAACCATTTATACAAGTGTTTTTGAACAGTGGCTCTGTCTCTATAACTTATATTTTGGCATTTATAACAAGGACATTTATCTCATGTATCGTCTCCCCATGTATATTCACCCTCGTATCAACAATTGTTTCATTAGAAAATGCAAAGTCCAAATATAATTCCACATTATCACAGTATTCGGAATTAAGAAATCCGTGACTATCAGTCTGTTTTGACATCCACCCTCGATCAATAAACCATGCCATTACTAAACAAATTGATGCCCCCTAATTTAAATTCATCAAAAGCATATATCACACATTAATAAACAATTATAACAAAAAAACAGTAAAAAAGTTATATAACATACTATGAAAACTAGTCTACGTTAAACAAGGTATACGTTAAACATATCAGATAAAACTATAGGGTCTTGAACAAGGTATATGTTTTGGTTAATCTGTAACTAGAAAATAATTTTTAGTGATCATGTATCCAAATCAAAATCTTAAACTGCTCATTAGGTTATAATTATTTGATTGTTAGATCACTAAGTTTGTAGCCACATACATTTTTGTTATATTGAATTAGATCATGATTAGGCGGCCTTTAACATAAAACCAGCTGAAATAGTTGATAATTCTCAGAAGATTAAAACTGTACTACTTTAATATGCGCTTTCAACTTACACTTCAATTCAGTTTCAATTAATTTGATTATTTAACTAAAATTTAGACTTTGACCTGTACAAACATTACTTTGAAATCATTTAGACTTCAAGACCCAATAAACATATTTTAATCCGTACTTTGAATTTACAGAATAGTTAGTTATAATTTGAATTTTCAGAATACTTAGTTATATTTTGAATTTTTAGAATAGTTAGTTATAGTTAGAATTTAAAGAATAGTTAGTTGGACTAAGACTCTTTCTACTTGTTACTAAACTTATAAAAGCATATTAAAATCTAATTGATATATAGCTTGAGTTTCATATTTTCACCTTTGTCAGGTTGTAGGTTGAGATTCATTTAGTTCAGTTTTATATATAACACACCAAAAGCAAAACTGAATGAGTCAACTTATCCTACGTGCAACCAAAAACCAACCATTTCTTTGTATCAGTATCCACTTCAGTTATGCTCACCAATAACCCAAAACCACAACATTAAAACTCTATCCCCTTATGCATATGGATGAATACACAAAGAAAAGATAATGATCTACTGATAAAATAAGACCAACTATCCTTATCTAACCTAATTAAAAAGGGTTCTGGTTTTCTGTAACTGAGCTTTCATAATATGCAACAAGAAACAGTCAGAGAAGAAACAACTTTATAAGCAAACAAACTACTAAGATCTGAGAGTAAAGAAGAAAGTGAGATGTAATTAAGGAAACCTTTTTCTAAATATTTTAGTTAAAAACCATCAAATTAACTAAATCCCAAAATAGAAAGATCAAAGTGAAGTTACAACACAACAAAAGTAGATAGACCTAAGGTCCTAATCAAACTATCATTCAACGTAATGAAAATTGTGATTTTCTACGATAAAGGAACATGAACTTAAATAGCTAGAAATTAGACGGGGAGGAGCGAGGGGGAGTAGCCCAAAACATAGACCTAAGGTCCTAATCAAACTATCATTCAACGTAATGCATTTGACCATTCGGCAATAGTTTAGGGGGTTGGTTGTAAACCTGCATCGAGGCAGACGCCACCAGCTGGCCGACCACCGTCCCACCGACCACCTGACCCTGACCACCGTCCCACCGACCACCTGACCCTGACCACCGGCTAAGTACACCGTGAGTCCGGTGGCACCAGGCGGAGACGGTGCAGGCAGAAACGCACCAGAAAACTCTAGGGGTTGGTTGTAAACCAAGTGTATGCTCCATAACACCGAATCAACACCAACGAACACCATAAAACAACAAATCAAGCAACACAACAAAAAAACAACCCGATTACCTACATAACGACGCAGAATACATCAAATCTGACATAGAAAACAGCTAAATCCATCAGAAATACAACAATACATACATATCCAGCTATTAACGCAGCTATTGACGGAAAGTAGAGATTATGAAGATGAAGATGAAGATGAATCGGTACCTTGAAACGTTAGGGGGTGTTTGGGAGTCCTTTTTTTTCCTCCTTTTGACTTATTTAAGGGGTAAAAAGACAAAAATACCCCTTAAATAAGTCAATAAGCTAAAATTTTTAACTTACTGAGGGGCATTTTGGTCATTTTCCTCCTTAAAAAGCTAAAAAGGACTTTTCAAATGGAGAGCCAAACACCCACGAAGATGAATTGGTTTAGATCGGTGTGTGCGAGAGGTGATAACCCCTAATTTTTAAGGTGCAGAGGAAACATTATGTGTGGTTCTTTAACCCCTAATTTTAAACGCCACTAGAATATTTCTAAAAACGCCCCTAAATTTTACGACCCTTTTTTCCAGTCGCAAATAGCCACCGACTTACTAATTTTGCAACCGTTTTGATTTCAGTTGCTAATTTTGCAACCGTTTTGATTTCGGTCGCAAAACGTTCTGAAACTTTGCTACCGTTTTGATTTCGGTCGCAAAACGTTCTGAAACTTTGCTACCGTAAACAGCGGTCGCAAATGCTGGAACCGTTTTTGCGACCGTTTTGCCATCAAAATCTTGTTAGATCACTAATTTTACAACTGTTTTGGCTCTCAATTGGGGAGTTCAGTGATGGCTGGTGGCAGGTGGCTGGTGGTAGGAGGGTTGGAGATTAAAGGTGCAGGAAATGGTTGGTAAAGATGGTGGTTTCTAGATGGTATGATGGTGGTTAGATGGTGGTGGTGGTAGCCGACGGGGAAAAGGGCAGGGTTAGGTTTTTTTTAAAAAAAAGTTGTTAATTACACAAAAGGTCCCTGAATCAACAAAGAGTATTTTAGTCATTTTATTTAAATTTAACAGAAAAAATAACGGTTGTTAGTCTTAATACTCAATATCGTTACAAATTTGAAAACACAATATCCTAACAAGTTACTTAAAACTCTTAATACTCAAACATATTATTTTAAATAAACCAAATGAACCATTTATGTAATCAACTCTATAATTAACCATCCAAATTTATTATCATGAACCAATAAAGATATGTATCATCTTTAAATCCCAGTATAAGAAATTGTGTATACATAAACAAGTATAAAAATACTCATAAAATCATTCTCTTACCTATTTTTCTCTTAATGGCTGCCGGTGGATTTCATCTACACATCTCGTGGATTTCATCGTAAATTAAAGATGTTGACTAAGAAAAGTTTTGGAAAACAAAAGAATGTTGAGTTTTAAATCTCCAGAAATCCTTCTTCAACAAAAGTGTCTTTTTTTTCCTTTTTAATACTAAATCTCCACATTAACAAAATATTAGAAGCAAACTTCAACAAATAAATGTTGTTGTAGAAGATTGTAGATCAAGAATCTTTTGTCGCCGGCCACTTCGATTGTAAGTTTTCATATCAACGAGATTGGTTGATATATCACTCGCTGACAGTATTTTATAAAACTGAGAAGAAGATTACGATTTAGGAGGATTTTAGGAGAGAGGATCAATAGATTGTGTTCATCATATGTGAAACCTAGAACTCGTATTTATAGGCACGCATGTTTCTGTTAAGAAAACACCGGATCTTTTGGGAATCACACGGCTGTCAGATTGACTAACAGCTGTCACTTTGAAAGTTGACTTGTTGATTAATAACACTTGTACTCAGAAAAATACAAGTGTTATTGCTTCGTGGAAACTTGGTCATCCGCAGATCTTGTTCTTCCGCAGGTGTCTTGATCCTTCCGAAGCATGACTTGTTTCTTCCGAGGATAATGTACCTTCAGCAGCAATCTTGAATATCCGCAGTAGTTCACACTTGGATCTCTTGACTGGTGGATAGTTCATCCGTAGAAGATCTTCGGATGTAATGTTAGTAAGAAATATATCTACGGAAGAACAAAATGTTCATCCGTAGATGTTTCTTACACTTGGTCAATTTTCAAGAAATTGACTAAGTATAATATTTGATCCTGCAATTAACCAAAGTAACACACATATATATATGGGTTAACCTATATATTCAATGTATATATATATATATATATATATATATATACTGATAGTTACAATCATTAATTACAAGACTTGATTAAAGTTCTAAGCCTATACAAAATAATCTAGACCTATACTATCTAGATCCAACACATAATCTATAGATTTTTATTATTACTTAACATTAAAATTAATTATAATTAATAAACTATAATAACAAAAATTCAATAAAATAATTTATTCTACCAAACAAAAAAATTTAAAGATTATTCTTGAAATCTAAATATATATCTATTTTAGATAGGATAAGTTAAATAAGTAATTTATAGGCTAGTCATGTTTATAAATGTATGAATACACCTTTAAATTTACAAGTTTGGTTTTACGGTTTCGGTTTTTCCGGTTTCTATTACAAGCAAAACCAAAACCGAACCGAAAAAATCGGTTTTTAAAAATTATTAAACAAACCGCCAGTTTCTTATTGGTTTCGATTTTATCGGCTCGGTTGCGTCGGTTATTTCAGTTGCGGTTTAGTTATTTTGGTTTCTTGCACACCCTATTTGTTTTTATAGTAATACAAGCAATCTGCTTGTGTTGTAATCACACATCTCAAGCATTCCACTTGCATACTACAAATCCAACGTTCCCTTACAAAGACTTCCGCTATCAAAAATCAACCATTCAAGATCAAGAAGGCTGACTTAGAACGGATCTAAGTGCCGCATGAGAACTGAACAAACCAGTCTGTGACATTCTATACTCCATGTTTGAAAAATAACCTCTTACCATCGTTCTTTCGTTTCTTTGTCTGATTACATGAATACCCGACCCGAGGTTGATTAATAATTCCATTGAGTTTAGACTTTAATGTTCATTACTGAAATCGCAATTATTACTGACATTGCTTTCCGATTAAGCATTCTATATTTGTGCTTGAAACCCTAGTTGTAGTCTCACGAACGTACCATTCATTTGATTGTTATGAGCATTCTGATTTGAAAGTAGCACATTATCTTATCATCTCATATCATCTCATCTGTTGACCGTTCTCTCTTTCTTTAAATGTTAATGTTAATTAATGGTTGTTGATATATATTTATTATTATGTATGCTGATTTTGATGCTCCGGGTTTGTTTTATATTTACAATAGCAATGTACGAAGGTTATTTGTTGACAGTTGAGTGCTGGACAGGAAATATTGGAGAAGGAATGGGTTGTAGACTCGGCGGACTAAGAGTATTTGAATTCACCCCTGATTCGACTGTATTGCGATTCTTATTGAGTGTCCCAGCTGCGCTTATACCATAGGATACACTTATTTTTGTGGAACCTTCTTTGCTGAGATCATTTGATGGTTTCATTTGAGTTTACAACGAACTTGCATTGCTGGACCACTCAACCAACCAAATCTTTGGCTTGGCGGTCACTTATTTGGAGATTGAGCATCCAAACTAGAACGTGGACTTTATACAATGAGGAACTTAGTATCCATGATGGTGCCCTTGCCAGAATTGAAGAGCGATTAGTCTAATCTAAGGCTAGACATCAGTTCAGTTTGTGATATAATTAGAAACATTAAACATGTTAGGATGAGTGTGAAGCCACTAACATTGTGGCATACAACTAGCAACCACTCAACTATGTAGTGGTAGAAAAGTTGGTCAAAAGATAAAAAGAAGAGTGGTGATCCAGATTATACGGATCATGTTTTGTGGCTACTTTCTTCTTTTCTATCCTATATATGGGATCAATCTGTATTTGTAAAACTTGTACTTGGACCTCAGAAGTACCAATGTAATAAATATTCTCCGGCTATCCAGTGGACGTAGGTTGCAGTGTAGCAACCGAACCACTTAAATCCTTGTGTTTATGTGAGTGTGTGATGCTTCCGCGTGTGATAACCTAACAACTGGTATCAGAGCTCAGGCTCTTTGATTCACAACAAACTGAACAAAGTGAAGAGGAAGATACCCGAAGGAGAACACTTACCTGTCAAAGAAGCCATGGTCTAGGATTTCGTTTGGTAGACGGCCAAATTAATCCAGAGGTCACGGTTCAGAGCAACAGAAACCACCAACCGTCGCCGCAGAACTCGGATTAGGTTCTGCCGCCGCCGCCGCCGCCGTAAACCGCCTCTACCGCAGTCGTATACAGCCGCCACCGCCGTCGAACTAGGGTTCCGGCTCCCTTTTCTGCTGTATACAGCTTCAACCGCCGCCGTACAGGTTCGATTCCGGCAAGGTTTGCCGGATTTTGATAGTTATTGCTGCTGTTCGAAGTTGGTCTTGCTGTTGGGTTGATTTTGGGGTGCGGTTGTGAGAAGTGAGTGTTTGTTCTTTGAAGAAAGATAAAAACAGAAGGTGAGTGGGAGATCAGAAAGATAAAGGCAGAAGTTTTTTATTAAAGGCAGTAGCCTTGTTGCATGCTATTATCTATTTATTATTGATGGTGTCATGTTACCCATCAACTTTTCACCTTGGGCTATGAAAATACATGACAGAATTCTATTTTATATTTTTCGAGTGGGCCTTAAAGTCTTGGGTAAGTTCCACGAGAATTGAAAAATATATTTGGGTTTGAGGTTTTTGAGATCAGTGTTTTACAAAGGCTTCATCAGCAAACAGTATGTTCAGGTCGTGTTAATTTTGTTTCGTTTCAGTTTTTTTTATTACTCGTGTTTGTGTTTAACATGGCAGAAGACGAAAAAGTAACGATTAAAAAAAAATATTTGACGGGAACAAGTTTGGCTGATGGAAGATGCAGATTGAAGCATTTATATGCCAGAACGTGATGTTGACAAGGTGAAAATCAGAGAATTACAGAAGATCAGATGTTTAGATAAATCCAGCGATGATCAGTGTTTCAGGGTTCAGAAACAGATCATGGGATGACCAGATCAAGTAATTCAGAGAAAGTCCGGTTTTGATAGATCCAGTAGTGATTAGAAAGTCAGCAGAATTAGGCGTAATCACAAGATCAGAAAGGTGTCCGGTGATATTCATGACGTTAAGGTGTGATCATTTGGGAAGTCTTACTTCCTGTTCATTGAATCTCTTGGGCAGAACAGGGTTGCTTTTGCAAGAGGAGCACAGGTTGTGTTTCAGTTGCAGTTCTAGGTTGACAGTGGGTTAAAAACCAGTATTCCAGCAAGAGATTGTTCTCATCTCAGAATCCAGCAGGAAGCAGGTTGAGAAGAGAAAGAAGGGTCATGGATTCTGGTGCTTCATTTCACGCTACCCACAGCAATGAAGTAGTGCAGAATCTGAAAGAATGTGATTTTGGAAAGGTAAAGACTAGCGAACGTGGAAGAAAGATAGGTTCGGTATATCTAGTCAGTTTATCATCTGAGGGAGTGACCGTCCCAGTTCAGAAGGAAAACAAAATCCGGTTCACAGAATCTCATGGGCAGAAGAATGTTTGTTTTGTAGATGGCAAACCCAGAGTCACAGGGAAGATTCAGGCTGAACGTGCTAGAAAAGGTTCAGTAAAACCAGTCAGAGGCATTCGTGGCAGTGGGAGCACAGGTTGTGCTTCAGTCAGAGTTACCAGATGACAGTGGGTTAAGAGAACCAGTATTTCAGCTATCAAAGTCTCTCCAGTTGATTATCTACTTTATTCGGAGAGTGTTTGTTCTCAGTATGTTCCAGGGTTTGGGCAGTTTGTTTCAGTGGGAGCCGATAGGGACAGAGAATGAGTCAAGGGCAGTTGTAGCCGTGACTGATGTGTTGTAGCTCAGTGGGAGCTTCAATGGGTCTTCAGGTTAATTGAAAAGAAGACCGGGGTAACTTGGAAGGGGCTAAGGTTAAAAGATTTGCAGAAATACAAATGCACAATTGAAGCACAGGTGAAGATTGTTTCGTGGCTTCAAGTGGGAGATTGTTAGGATGAGTGTGAAGCCACTAACATTGTGGCATACAACTAGCAACCACTCAACTATGTAGTGGTAGAAAAGTTGGTCAAAAGATAAAAAGAAGAGTGGTGATCCAGATTATACGAATCGTGTTTTGTGGCTACTTTCTTCTTTTCTATCCTATATATGGGATCAATCTGTATTTGTAAAACTTGTACTTGGACCTCAGAAGTACCAATGTAATAAATATTCTCCGGTTATCCAGTGGACGTAGGTTGCAGTGTAGCAACCGAACCACTTAAATCCTTGTGTTTATGTGAGTGTGTGATGCTTCCGCGTGTGTATACCTAACAACAGGTTTTGATAGATCCAGTAGTGATTAGAAAGTCAGCAGACTTAGGCGTAATCACAAGATCAGAAAGGTGTCCGGTGATATACATGACGTTGAGGTGTGATCATTTGGGAAGTCTTACTTCCTGTTCATTGAATCTCTTGGGCAGAACAGGGTTGCTTTTGCAAGAGGAGCACAGGTTGTGTTTCAGTTGCAGTTCTAGGTTGACAGTGGGTTAGAACCAGTATTCCAGCAAGAGATTGTTCTCATCTCAGAATCCAGCAGGAAGCAGGTTGAGAAGAGAAAGAAGGGTCATGGATTCTGGTGCTTCATTTCACGCTACCCACAGTAATGAAGCAGTGCAGAATCTGAAAGAATGTGATTTTGGAAAGGTAAAGACTAGCGAACGGGGAAGAAAGATAGGTTCGGTATATCTAGTCAGTTTATCATCTGAGGGAGTGACCATCCCAGTTCAGAAGGAAAACAAAATCTGGTTCACAAAATCTCATGGGCAGAAGAATGTTTGTTTTGTAGATGGCAAACCCAGAGTCACAGGGAAGATTCAGGCTGAACGTGCTAGAAAAGGTTCAGTAAAACCAGTCAGAGGCATTCGTGGCAGTGGGAGCACAGGTTATGCTTCAGTCAGAGTTACCAGATGACAGTGGGTTAAGAGAACCAGTATTTCAGCTATCAAAGTCTCTCCAGTTGATTATCTACTTTATTCGGAGAGTGTTTGTTCTCAGTATGTTCCAGGGTTTGGGCAGTTTGTTTCAGTGGGAGCCGATAGGGACAGAGAATGAGTCAAGGGCAGTTGTAGCCGTGACTGATGTGTTATAGCTCAGTGGGAGCTTCAACAGGTCTTCAGGTTAATTGAAAAGAAGACCGGGGTAACTAGGAAGGGGCTAAGGTTAAAAGATTTGCAGAAATACAGATGCACAGTTGAAGCACAGGTGAAGATTGTTTCGTGGCTTCAAGTAGGAGATTGTTAGGATGAGTGTGAATCCACTAACATTGTGGCATACAACTAGCAACCCTCAACTATGTAGTGGTAGAAAAGTTGGTCAAAAGATAAAAAGAAGAGTGGTGATCCAGATTATACGGATCATGTTTTGTGGCTACTTTCTTCTTTTCTATCCTATATATGGGATCAATCTGTATTTGTAAAACTTGTACTTGGTCCTCAGAAGTACCAATGTAATAAATATTCTCCGGTTATCCAGTGGACGTAGGTTGCAGTGTAGCAACCGAACCACTTAAATCCTTGTGTTTATGTGAGTGTGTGATGCTTCCGCGTGTGTATACCTAACAACAGGTTTTGATAGATCCAGTAGTGATTAGAAAGTCAGCAGACTTAGGCGTAATCACAAGATCAGAAAGGTGTCCGGTGATATACATGACGTTGAGGTGTGATCATTTGGGAAGTCTTACTTCCTGTTCATTGAATCTCTTGGGCAGAACAGGGTTGCTTTTGCAAGAGGAGCACAGGTTGTGTTTCAGTTGCAGTTCTAGGTTGACAGTGGGTTAGAACCAGTATTCCAGCAAGAGATTGTTCTCATCTCAGAATCCAGCAGGAAGCAGGTTGAGAAGAGAAAGAAGGGTCATGGATTCTGGTGCTTCATTTCACACTACCCACAGCAATGAAGCAGTGCAGAATCTGAAAGAATGTGATTTTGGAAAGGTAAAGACTAGCGAACGGGGAAGAAAGATAGGTTCGGTATATCTAGTCAGTTTATCATCTGAGGGAGTGACCATCCCAGTTCAGAAGGAAAACAAAATCCGGTTCACAGAATCTCATGGGCAGAAGAATGTTTGTTTTGTAGATGGCAAACCCAGAGTCACAGGGAAGATTTAGGCTGAACGTGCTAGAAAAGGTTCAGTAAAACCAGTCAGAGGCATTCGTGGCAGTGGGAGCACAGGTTATGCTTCAGTCAGAGTTACCAGATGACAGTGGGTTAAGAGAACCAGTATTTCAGCTATCAAAGTCTCTCCAGTTGATTATCTACTTTATTCGGAGAGTGTTTGTTCTCAGTATGTTCCAGGGTTTGGGCAGTTTGTTTCAGTGGGAGCCGATAGGGACAGAGAATGAGTCAAGGGCAGTTGTAGCCGTGACTGATGTGTTGTAGCTCAGTGGGAGCTTCAACAGGTCTTCAGGTTAATTGAAAAGAAGACCGGGGTAACTAGGAAGGGGCTAAGGTTAAAAGATTTGCAGAAATACAGATGCACAGTTGAAGCACAGGTGAAGATTGTTTCGTGGCTTCAAGTGGGAGATTGTTAGGATGAGTGTGAATCCACTAACATTGTGGCATACAACTAGCAACCCTCAACTATGTAGTGGTAGAAAAGTTGGTCAAAAGATAAAAAGAAGAGTGGTGATCCAGATTATACGGATCATGTTTTGTGGCTACTTTCTTCTTTTCTATCCTATATATGGGA
This sequence comes from Flaveria linearis, assembly GCA_024085815.1. Classification (NCBI taxonomy): domain Eukaryota; kingdom Viridiplantae; phylum Streptophyta; class Magnoliopsida; order Asterales; family Asteraceae; genus Flaveria; species Flaveria linearis. The sequence goes on along the minus strand of JABSNV010001361.1, from coordinate 87,714 downwards.
TCAATCTGTATTTGTAAAACTTGTACTTGGTCCTCAGAAGTACCAATGTAATAAATATTCTCCGGTTATCCAGTGGACGTAGGTTGCAGTGTAGCAACCGAACCACTTAAATCCTTGTGTTTATGTGAGTGTGTGATGCTTCCGCGTGTGTATACCTAACAAAACAAGCATAGATGAATTGAATATAAAGTTTCTAGTTACTTCCTGTGATACATACTGAACATATATCGATCATGAAAATGTGTCCAAGTTCAACCTTAAAAAAAACTTCACTACGGTTTAAAATTGGAGCGGGTCGAACTTGTTTGGCATGATATCATTTAGGAGGCGGTAACATTAAAGGCAAGTCCATCCGAGGAGAGGATAATCTCAAACCAGTGAAAACCTTTCCCTTTTTTTCGATGCCGGACCCAGGAATTTGGTCAGATAATTTCTTTGAGAGTCTGTTGTATATGCTAAAAATAAATTCTTTCGGTATGCTTCAGGCTGGGTCGTTTTTGTCAGGACGCACATTAAAATGACACCAGCTTGAATGTCAAAGTATTAGCTTATTGGGTAATAAAAGTTTTGGGTTTTTGTGTTAAGAGTATTCCCTTATTGGTTAATAGCTTGATGGCAAAACCTCATAAGTTTAATGCCATAAATAATTTTATAATAAGTTTATATTAGTTATTTTTGTTATAACTTATTGGTTTATATTTATAAAACTTTTTAATTCTATATGTTTTAGGGTCACTGGTAATGAAAAAAGATCATGGGGTTATCACTAAAATTTCTTGAGGGTCGATTGGAAATATAACATATATACTACTATTAATAAAAAAATCATGGGGGTCGGGTGAATCCCAACCAAAAAGGTTGGGTCCGCCCATGTGTTTTCCTATTCAACATCATCACGAGGCAGTTTTGGAACAAAGAAAATGAAATTAAATGAGGGTTGGTCGGGAACATCGTGCCATCTGTTCAGTCTTCCTCGACCTAGTGAATTATTCACCGGGAATTACCAATTTGAGCGTTTGAAACTTTTGACCAACATTCAAGAAATCGCGTTAGCAAAGGCATGTATATATTGTTCGGAAGATCTGCATATTGTTAACGAACAAAAGCTAGATGTCTTTTGGAAGAAGGTTAATCTTTAGTCATTAAAATTTATTGTTTATTTTTCTTATTGTTTGGTTTAATTTCATTTTTGTTAAATGTGTAGATTACCACACATTTTCACAATCATATGAAATGCGATGACCAAAGTTAGATCAACTCTATTAGAAATGGAGAGATCTAAACCATACAATGAAGATATGGAGTTCTTTTTACCAAAAAAGAGCCGACGCTTTGCGGTGTAGTGGTGACGAAGAAGACGTGATTCGCAAACCCAATTTTGACTAAAGAGAGATTTGCAGGTAAAAAGGTTTTTCACATATGCAGGCGTGGAAGGTTGTTAGTTATCATCTGCATGGGCGTAATTTTACATACAAAAACAAAATGTTAATTTATATTAACGTGTTGCTTATAAAATGACATTCATCCATACTGTTTCATCCACCAAACTTACATTAAACCTTTCATCTTTTCGGTTTCAAACCTTTCATCATAGAATCATGAAATTGCCGGCTTCATCATTGAGGGAGGATGATAGATCTGGTTTCTTGTGCCAATCGAAATCCGCTATGAATGGATTGTATAATTAAGGCCACCACCTCTAGTCATCCTCTTAGTGTATCATCATTCATGATCTCAACCATACAAACAATCTCATCATGTTAAAGTTAATTTTTTGTTAATCTACAAGTTTAATATTTTAATTTACAAAGTTAACATTTTCTGATGAAAAAGACAACTTTTAAAACCTTGGGGAGCGAAATGTAAAAAAATTTGATGAAAATAACAAATGTGACTAAGTCATAATGTTAAAAAAAAGCAATTCGCTCTTATTATATGGTATATCAACTTTATAATTGTGCATTATAATTAGAGCAACAAAATAATGTTATTTCACCTATGTGTAACTTATTGTGTCCAAGATAATACAATAACGAGCAAAACCGCAATGAGACATTTCATGATTGTGTTTACAATATATATTATATTTTGTGCTTTTTTATCATTGTTTTTAATATACTAGATTAATTAGTTATTAATTTGTTATTCATATGTACACATCTCACCAAATAACTCATTTTATCATCATATTTAAGCTTAAGGAGATCCTAGAAATCCGCATTAGCTGTTCGGTTTCACATTATTACCACAACAATGACCAAGCCGTATTCCTCTTCACCAAACCAAACGCTTGACATTTTTTCAACTAGATAGTTGATTATTGTAGAAGCGAAAGAATGAGTTTGATTGTAAAAGTTGGTTGTTATTTAGTTGTATTAATAGGACAAAAAACCACAATGGTCGAATTATTGCCAATGGTCAAATTTATACCCATCAGGCAATGGTCAAATACATTCAAAAAAATAGTCTGTACTCGGTTATGCCTGGTTCCATACCCGAACCAAAACTGACCCTCTCCTAAATAGGTAAATTGGGTAGGATACAAGACCATCCATACCTAGGTTGATTCCTACCTGTTTCTTGCCTACACCCGGTGGCCTATAACTGGTTCGACGTACGGCCCAGACCTCTATCTAATTAGATTACGAGTGAGATACAACAAGCTTTTAAAGAACAATATTTTGATAAATATTTATCTAATAACAGCATTTTGATAAATAAGTTTTTTGTTACTACTTTTTTGAAAAAACAACTCTAAGAGAAACGAAGTAAATGAACTATTAAGTTCTGTACATTATTAGAGTAGAGACGACCATCTAAAATAGTATAGTAAAATATATAACGGTTCAAAGTTGTTGGTCATGCGAACCCTAGCAAGAACCCACAGAAATCTTTTTTTTGTAATCTACTCTTTTTGTATAAGTATCAATGGATCCAGATTCTAAAACAATTGAAGAAAAAAACAAATTAACTATTTGATGAAAACCAAGTGTCTGAACACGACGCGAATAAAAAATAAAATGCATGTCTGAACCATATATCGTATTTACGCATAAAAAAGGAGCAAACCATTTAGTCACTTATCATAACCACAGAATCAGTGCATACCCATACAAAACTAAAAGTCAAAGTAAAGATTGAATTTGACCAAAACATTTCAGATGTTAACAAGTTCTATCAGTAAGACGGCTAATACGTGTACTCCTTCCTTCATAGGCCTTATTTTTCAGATTTGGCACCTAATAACCAAGAGAAATTATGTTAGTTAAAGTTGTAATAACTGAGTGATCGAGTCATGTAATAAAAGGTCAAATGAGATGTTACCTGAAGCAACTGCTGTTTTATAGTATGAATTGTCTATAACGGGTTCACTTGACAAGTTCTCAGGGGGCACACTTTTCTTATCGCGCAGAGCATGATCATGTGGCTTCCACCCACACCATGGAACATATTTGAGTTCTCTAACTAAGCGGCCTCCCTCCCAGTACAATTCATACCAAACATCTGAGATACACATTCAGATTTGTTATCTTTAGAACGTATTTCATAAAAATACCCCGCTACACAGGGATAGGGATAGTGATCGTTTTCTCTGGAATGAAGGAAGCAAAGCAAAAATATTTTTTATTTCTTTAACTCTAAAGCTACTGACATTTGTACAAATATCACATTAAATTCCTTTTAAGCTTAAGCAAAGAGGTGAATATAACTCAAGCAATCAACCGGAATTCATTGTTACCTGGAGGAAGATATGCATATGCTGATGAACCTCCATTGAGATAATGGTGATTGAAAATGAATCCTCCAGTCACTTCAGCTTTGGTAACTATTAGGCATAAATAAAGTTAATAATTATAGCCATAAGTGTCTTAGCATCTCACAAACAAATAAACGATTAAAAAATTCTAATATCTTAATAATATGTTTTACAACCCACCCACACGAGAAGTTACCTTTACTTGCTGATGTAGAGTTAACAAGATCCTCCTCACAAGAGCACTTGAGAGCCTTTCTACCTATTAATTAGCAAGACAAGATTAAGGTAATCCAAAAAAAACTAGATTAATGGTGAGACAAAAGGGAACTTGTTCACTATACATGCCAAAATCTCGAAAATGGATTCTCCAGTCACTACAGCTTTGGTACCTATAATGCATAAATAATCTGTTCAACAGAAATTGATGAATATAAAAAACACAATATGGTTGCGTATCATAACCATAAGAGTCCAAGCATTTTACAACATAATAAAGAATCTAAACCATCTTCATATGCTTTACAATCCAGCCAAACAAACAGTTACCAGAAGCAGCAGAAGTTGCTAACATAGAGCTTGGATTCTCAATGAAGGACTATTCAAGATCCTCACAAGGTCCCTTCCCTTTCACGTGAGATTCTCTACCTGTATTAACTAGCAAGATAAATAAGATTTCAAATATCTTAAATAAGTAATGCTCAAGGAAGACCGCTTTATATGTGAGTGAGTTTAGTCAGGAGTCAGGACTCGGGAATGAATCTGCTAACCATCCATCCTACCTTGTTGAACCGGATTTTATAACATATATAATATACGTGAATAAAAATTTTACGAGAATTAAGAAAGATTAAAGATTTAACTGAAAATTCTATAAAGGAAAATCAAGTTGCACTATCATGTCCCAAAATCTTAATATGTTTTACAACCCGACCAAATGAGGGGTTATCGGCAGTCTGCTGATGCAGAGTCAACAAGATCCTCACAAAGGCCCTTGAGAACCTTTTTACAATATTAAATGAGAAGACATGATTAAATTAATCCAAATATTTTGATTAATGGGTCATACAAAAGGCACTGTACATGTTGGGTGTAGGCTTTGGAATAATTAATTTGAAGCAGTTGGTTTCGGCCAGCCCAAGTTCTAAATGGGCCTAGTTTAGTTAGATTGTTAACTAAAAGGATTAACCTTAATTGTATCCTATAAATATATCATTTTATGCTTGTGATCATTATCACTCAATAAAAAGAAAAACTCCACCACGGCCGAACCTCCATAAATCTCGCAAGCTTTATTGTTTGTCATTTTCTAATTTGCATGTTCATGCTCTTTGATCCAAACAGTACAACACGATCAATGATAATCACATTGAAGAATAATTAGTGAACACGCGCGAAAAGCAATTCAATTCAACTCAATTGTCAACAAGTAATATCCGTCATACCACATAGCATAGATAAGTGACCATCAAATTCCTCTATTGTAGCGTATCTAGGAGCATAAACTACATACCTCGTCTTCCATATCTGATGCAGAGTTAACAAGAGGGCGCCTGAGAGCATTTCTACCTTTAATTAAGAAGACGAGATTATATTAATTCGAAGATCTAGAGCAGTGGTCAAACAAAAGGAAACTCGATCACTATACAAGCAAAGAGATAACAGATACACCTTTTATACGTATTGGAACACCATACTGAGCCAAAAGCAATTAATCCAAAGGTTGAAAGTTATTAAACCAAAGTAAAATCGGTATACACACAGAAACAGCAATTCACTTCGATTCAGTTCTCAGAAACTACAACAAAACATCTCAGTGAATATAAGAATTCATACGAATACAAACGATAAGTGACCTTCAAATTCATCTATGTGACAATCATAGATATTTTTCCGATTTGATATTTTAAACGAATGAGTGATTTGCCAATTCCATTAAAGAAAAATTAATGTTCACACAAAACAGCAATTCAATTCGATTCAACCGTCAAGAACTAAAACTAAACACCCCCGTGAGTAAGAAGAATTCATATGACAAAGCATGCATACGATATGTGACTATCAAATTCCTCTATCGTATCCAGAGCATCAATTTTTATTTAACTTTAAAATATCAATTAAATGTTATGATATTACACTTTTTTTATGTTGTAATTGAATTACATTATAGACAATAATGAAATTATTTAATATCAGAAAGTAATATTGGTTGCAGAATATTTATTCCAAGAATAAATATCGTGTCATCTGATAAAAAAATTCCTTTAAAATTTCAAAGAAGACAATTTCCACTTACTGTTTGCTTTGCAATGACGATTAACAAGATTCGGGGACAATCGTCGTCAAGAGTTGGTTTGTATCTTAAAGAACCTGTTTTCACTCATGGTCTGTTATACGTTGCTTTGTCGAGGGTGAAGACGAAAGACGGGATTAAATTATTAATCTTAGATGAAAATGGTAACATTACCAATGAAACACAAAACGTTTTATACAAAGTGGTGTTCAGAAATCTACGAGAAACTTTAGGTTGTATGTTTGCTCTTTTAAATGAAGTTTTTGAATTTGCAAATTATTGTTGTTACTTTTTATAACGCTTATTAAGTAATCAATATTAAATAAGATTGTAATTGTTTAAACCACCCGTGTAGTACACGGGATCTAACCTAGTGTATATATACACACCTGGGCCTGTGGTTTGGGGTTTTCTCAACTTTCAGTTTGCCCCTCTATTAAATAACAAATGTTCACTTTTTTCTTTTGGTACCGAGGGTCGAGGGAAGACAACAAGAAATTTTATGGGGAGTGAACAATATCCCAACTGATATATATATATATATATATATATATATATATATATATATATATATATATATATATATATATATATATATATATATATATATATATATATATAGAGAGAGAGAGAGAGAGAGAGAGAGGGAGGTTCCCCTAAAAAATAATTTTTGCCTAAGTATGCTAAGAAGTAATCTTAGCCTTCTAATTATCTAATTAAGGGCTAAGATCAAAGTATAGAAAAAATAAGTAATCAAGGGTAATTTGGCTATTTTATTATATTACCCACAATTATTGACTTTTTAAAATTTCCCCCCTATTTTTTATATGCTAATAACTTTTTCATACGACATTATTTTTTTAAATAAATTACACCATAAAATCAAGCATTTTTTTCTCTTTAATTTGAGTATAGTATTACTATAGTTTTTTACAAAAAAAATCAAATTATGTGAAATTGTGCTACATTTTTAACGTTTTGTGCTGCATTTTATAAAACAACACAAAGCTGTGCTGTATTTCATAAAACAGCACAAAGCTGTGCTGTATTTCATAAAACAGCACAAAGCTGTGCTGTATTTCATAAACAGCACAAAGCTGTGCTGTATTTCATAAAACAGCACAAAGCTGTGCTGTATTTCATAAAACAGCACAAAGGTGTGCTGTATTTCATAAAACAGCACAAAGCTGTGCTGTATTTCATAAAACAGCACAAAGCTGTGCTGTATTTCATAAAACAGCACAAAGCTGTTCTGTATTTCATAAAACAGCACAAAGATGTGCTGTATTTCATAAAACAGCACAAAGCTGTGCTGTATTTCATAAAACAGCACAAATCTGTGCTGTATTTCATAAAACAGCACAAAGCTGTGCTGTTGTGCTGTATTTTATAAAACAGCACAAAGTTGTGCTATATTTCATAAAACAGCACAGCTTTCATAAATAGTTAGATACACAGACCTTGGGCTCTTCATCAATGGTGGATATGAGATCGGTTAGATGCACAAACTTTTTAGAACCGTTAACGAACAAAATCACCGTATCAGTATTGAAGCGAAACAAATCACACAATCACAATCAACCGTACAGAGTCATAGATAGTTAGATACACAGACCTTGGGCTCTTCATCAATGGAGGATATGAGATCGGAGAGAAGATCGAAGCAGAGGAGAGGATTCACCTGTGCCAATGTGCTGAAGGTAGACCTGCTCGATTAAAGCCCTAACCACCTTCTCGATTGAAGCTTTAACCACCTGCTCGATTGAAGCCCTAATCGATCGGATGTGCTTTAACCACCTGCTCGATTGAAGCCCTAATCGATCGGATGTGATGGAGGGAGATGGTTGGGGGAGATGGTGGTTGGTTACAGATTGTGCTGCATTTTGATAAAATACAAACGGGACTAATGACTGTGTTTTAGGACCATAATGCCCTTTAACCCTAATTTGAAGAGTGCCACATGTCATCTCCTTATTCCTTCTTAGCCTACTTAGGCAAAACTTATTTCTTATTAGAACCTCTACCTATATATATATATATATATTTATATATATATATATATATATATATATATAGGATCAGGATCATTACAGAACCATTTTTTATTTTTAGAACCAAAAGAACCATTGACTTACATAAATGTAAGTTATAAACCATTGGTTTACATAGATGTAAGTTAAACCTGGTGATATTTAGTTGTTGTTTTATAGTTTATTGTTCATGTCTAATATACACATATGTAAAACAGGTCAAGTATTACCAGATTTAATATACATTTATGTAAATCAATGGTTCTGTAGTTCTGAAAATAAAAAGTGGTTCTGTAATGATCCTAACCCTATATATATATATATATATATATATATATATATATATGTATATATATATATATATATGTATATATATATATATGTATATATATATATATATGTATATATATATATATATGTATATATATATATATGTATGTATATATATATTGAACGACAAATGTACGACCCTGCTTCGAAGGATAGGTGTTATCTTAATCGGTGATTGTGATACATGAGGCAACAAGAAATATAATCAACTGGCTACCAAAAGCAAGTGGTGAAGAGATATGCACACGGGAAAAGGTGTGCTACGAGTGTTGGGTTAATCGGGTTTTGTTCATAGGTCAGTGGGTCACGGTTCAGTAGCTAATGGGTACGGGTCAAAGTATAGCATTTTGGTTTATTTCGTTTGATGATTGAATAAACGAAGGTTAGTTGGGGTTTGACCGAGTATACGTGAAAGTGTACGTTGGTACCGCTCGTTCGGTTGAAATGGGTAGTACTTTTAGGATAATTTTAATGCTAGTTTTATGGTCCAACATGTATTTTGTATGGCTATCTATATCCTTTAGCTTTGTTGAATAAATTAGTGGTTTTCCATTTCCTTTCTTTTGTCACATTAAAGTTCTCTTCACATACAAAATTCCTATCAAGAGTTTCTGCTCTTTATTTTCGTGAGTTTTGCGTGTGTGATTTGAGGCTTGATAACCAACAACGACGAGGTTTTAGCAAAACTTAAGCTAAACAAGTTTTGCATAATCACAAGTTGGTGTCGGTTCCCGATATACGAGACCGATTACTGGGCTAGTCCAGCTGGCTGTTCACATGATATGGAATTTTAATGAATGACAAACATGGTGATGGAATTGACGCATGGGTGAGTCTGAATGAGAAAGACATACATCTGTTTAAACAAGATCAGCATATGATAGCTTTCACCTCCTGATTAATTGCTTTGACTTGTTAAATTGCAGGCTTCCATTCACTTTATGTAAATGTATGTGTCATCCTGATTCCTACAAAGTTGTAATTCCCATAAGAAACTTGAATAAAACTAAAGTGATTTAGCATAGATAATCATAAGAAAATTGCAGATAATATGTGGAGTTAATTTCATTAATGGTCCTTGTGGTTTCCAAAAGATTAATTAGTGTCAGGATTTGAATGGATACAAAATACAAACCTTAGAGCTTTATATGTCAGAAGATTCCTTTTTAGACTGAAATAGCTAAACTGGTCAAACCACAGCTAAACTGGTCAAACCACAGGGACGAAAAACGTAATTGACTCTTACAATAGCACTATCTGAGCAAGTTATGTTTGTTAAATAAGATACACAAGTCTAGTCAAATACGACCGGAATAAATAATTATTTTTGAATCTGGTTCAATTGTGTTGATTCATATTTTCAAATATCAGAAAGTCAGAAGTTTCAAACTTTATATTTTTCAACTATAGTTTCAGTTAACAGCCAGTTATATATCTTGTACTTACTACCCAGCAGATCGATTCAATACAAGGGGCAATGGTGCAAGTATAAGTGGATTGACCAAGTTAGATCAAAGCTGGTAGGGTCATTTGCTACAAGTTCCTCTCAGAACTTTTTTCAAGAATCAGCCATTTATCATGGAGATTAAGGTTCGATCCACTCAGATCATAAAACCATCAAAGTCAACCCCACCAAATCTACGAAATTTCAAGTTGTCTGCACTCGACCAACTCGCTCCACCATCATGCATATATATGATCTTCTACTATAAGACCAGTGGTGAGGTTGATCTTTCGGATAGATGTGGTCAGCTGATCAAGTCGTTATCAGAGGTGCTAAATTTGTATTACCCACTAGCTGGCAGGATCGCACAAGATGGGCTCGAAGTTGATTGTAGCGATCAAGGGGTGAAGTATATGGAGACCCAGGTGAGTACAAGACTGGAAGATTTTCTCAGCCATGGTTCCAAGATTGGGCAGCTAGTTGGTGCACCAGATCTAGTCACAAACGCGTTGGTAACGGTCCAAGTCAATGTCTTTGAATGTGGTTCATTGGTTATTGGTGTTAGTGCTTCACATAATGTCACTGATGCATACAACCTAGCCAGGTTTGTTAATGAATGGGCTAGCATGAACCGCACAGGGTGCAGCGACGGTGCATATCGCCCTTCTTTTGATAATCTGGCTTCTTTCTTCCCACCTGTGGATGTTGCATCACTTGAGCAGCAGTCACCCGTTAAAGTTGACCAAAAGCCGGTGATTCTAAACAGAAGGTTTGTTTTTAACAGGGCTGCAATATCAAATCTAAGAGCAAAAGCCGGTTCAGAGAACAGGAAACTTAGTCGAGTAACGTTGGTGTCTTCGTTAATATGGAAGGCTCTTATCGCTATTGACAGAGTCAAAAGTGGGAGATTCAGGGATTGCTTGTGGGCTCCTGCATTAACTTTGAGAGGAAAAACTGGTTCACCGGTATCAAAGATGTCTTTTGGGAACGTATGGCTTCCATATCCAATCCGCTTTTTACAAAATGGAACAGAATGCGAGTTTCTTGATCTCGTGGCTCTTATAGATGAGACAACAAGAAACGTAATCAACTGGCTTCCAAAAGCAAGTGGTGAAGAGATATGCACACGGGCAAAGGCGTGTTACAGTGAGGTTTTTGAAGAACTTAAGCAGAACAAGTTTAGCATAATCACAAGTTGGTGTCGGTTTCCGATATATGAGGCTGATTTCGGTTGGGGGACGCCCTACTGGGTTAGTCCCGCTGATCGTTCGCATGATATGGTAACGTTGTTAGATGACAAACATGGTGATGGAATAGAAGCATGGGTGAGTCTGAATGAGAAAGATATGCATCTGTTTGAACAAGATCAGGATATGATAGCCTTCAGCTCCTAATCAAATGCTCTAACTTGTTAACTTGCAGGCATCCCTTCACTTTGTGTACATGTATGTTTCATATAGAATCTGTTAAAGATTAAATGGGTCAAATGGGTCGGTTCCTTAGGAGTTTTTTATGTATTTTGTTCATGAATAAGTCTAGTTTAAGTTGCATGTATCAACCTATATAAGGCTTAGTTGCTTATTGACTTAAACCACCAGCTATTCATCTTCTTCTTCCTTAATATGCTTCACATTTACTCTTATTTTCATCCAGTTCATCTCTAATTTAACCAACAGATTCCAACAAAGCTGTAATTCCCATAACACACTTTGAATAAAGCTTTGCAATTTAGCATACGAGCATTCAAAAATTGCACATAATTCTTATTTCAGTCATTTCATCAAACACCTGGTGTGCATGTTAGATTGTCAAATACAATCTTGTTAAAACTTTCAAAAGAACTTCAAATCAATCAATTAGATGAAATAACAAGAATGTTCACTGAATTCAACAAAATAAGTTGCAGTAAACATTCAAGATATTTGGTGCTCTATCATCCATGGAAACTCATGGTATCATACCCATTTCTTTAAATTTATGAAAAAGTTTAGGAATTCTGCAATGTTGCATTAAATTCGTATGTCCAATCTGGTCAGTTTTTGAACAATTGCAATTGGGAATTTTTTAGATTTATAGCAACAACTATGCAATGATACAAATTGGGTCAATTTTGGAAGCTTGAAGAGCTTAGAGTAAGAACCTGTTACGGAAGCATAGTGATGCTCACTGTTTTGTCTGAGTCAACTCAGTTGAACCACTCCTTCAAGGGTACGTGAACCTCCGGTATTTTTAAAACCGAACCGGATGACGAACCGATCATTTTAGAAGTTTAATGACCGAGATTTACAAACCGGAAGACCGCATATATAAAAGAAATTTATCTTATTTATGTATATTCAGTTCAAAACAAAATATGAAAATACTATATGTTTTAAAATGGATTTATTCTTTGAACACAACATTAACACTTAATTAACTAAAAGGTGTATTATGATTTACTAAATTAATAAAAAATGAGATTTTAAAAGGAAAATATAAAAAAAATCTGGCCAGTTTAAATAAAAGTGTTCAACTACAAACAATCGTTCCTTGACCGGTCTTCCATCATATTTTGAAAACACTGACATGGACCATACCAACACAAGTTAAACCTAAAAGTTTCACAAATCAGAACGAAGATATGTAACGCAAATTTATCTCAAGTACGATAACAGTTAATACATTTTGTTAATACTTAAAGAGAAACGTCACCCTAAACTTTCAATATTTATAAATTTCCCTCTTAACTTTTTTAATAAATTTTATAAAATATCATTTTTACCCCCTTAAGTTTTTAAAGTTCCAGGTTTACTCATATGCAATTTTACTTAAGAAAATAATCTTTTTACATTCGTACTTTTTATGTACGTGTCGATATAAATTCGATCTCATCTACGCTTTGACGTAAATTTGTTTTCAAATAAGTCGGGTCAAAAGTAAAACATTTTCGTGCAATTTTTATGTATGCTTTAAGATGGTCGACATCTCGGGTTTCGTCTACGTTTTAATGTAATTTTTGTTCAAAAATGAGTCTGGTGCAATATAAAACATTTCCATACTTATTTTTATGTATGTTTTGAGTCGTCTTACAATTCAAAGTAAGTTTTGTTTTGAAACGCATCGGGTCAAATATAATACATTTTAATTCGACTATAAAAATTCTGAGTTACTTTACGTTTCGAGGTAAGGTTGTTCGGAAACGAGTCGGTATAATTAAATTATATTTTATCACGCCGTATAAGGTCCCACTACAAGTGCTTTTTTTCATACGTTTTTTAGTTAAAATAGTTGAGTGAAATATAACATGTATTCATTAAACAATATCAAATAGAGTTCCTCTACGTTCGACTTAAATTTAGTTCGAAAACGAGTCTCGTCGATTGTAGTCTATATTTTATCACGATGTGTACGACGTCGCCTCAACGCGGAGCATGTTAAAAAACTAATTAACAAACATAAATCAATATCAACTAGTTTTAATACCTGCAGCGCGTTGCGGCAGCATGTATCATACATGACGTAATAAAGTAGAGATTAACAATTGACCCGACATGTTTCCGAACTAAATTTACGTTAAAACGTAAAGCATCTTGAATTTATGTTGAAACATAAATTAACTCAAAATGTACATAAAAACATGTTAGCTACGTCGTATATGGCGTGATAAAGTAAAGATCACAAACGTCCCGACACTTTTCCAAACTAAATTTAAAGTTAATCTTGATTTTTGTCCCTGAGTTTTGTAAATTTTCTCCACTTGAGTACCAACGTTTATTTTATCCTCAATACTGAGCTGAGTTTTGCAAATCATTTTCTATTTTAGTCCTTTTGATTAAGGAGGTTAACATTTAGTGTTAGATTTTTTTAAAAAGATCAATAAAGATTATCACCATCTCTCTCTCCTTTCTTCCTTCTCCATAGCACCACACAAGCCACCACACACCACATACCACCGCCACCACATACCACCGCCACCACACACCACACACCACCGCTAGTACACACCGCCGCACCACACTCCACCACTACCACACACCACCCCCACCCTTCAGCAACCACCTCCACTGCCATCGTCCCACCCCATACCATTCCCTCCTCCATCCCTTCGTATTCAACTCTCCTCCCCCATCATCACTTTCACACCTTCAACTCTCCTCCCCTACCGCCACTACCACACCAATTCCATCATAACACCAACAACCAAAACCAAAATTGAAAACCTAATCAACAATCAGAAAACCTAATATGTTTCCCCCACTCTCCTACAACCACCTCCACCGCAACTTTGAAGAAAAACACCACGAAGACCACCAAAACTACATCGAACCATGGTCGTGTTTATAGAATAGTATCACCATCATCATATCATAGGGCTTCACAGGATGCAGAGAAGTGTTGGAGTGGTAGTGGTTGTGGGGTGGGCGAACGCTGTAGAAATTAGGGTGGAGGTGTACATGTAGGTTTAGGGCTTTGCGTTTTGGTCAGTTACCGGTGTTACGATGGTGATGGTGTGCAATGGTGGTGGACAGATTAGGGCGGAGGTGTGCGTGGATGGGTGGAGGGCTTCTATTTTCGTGGCGGATGCTGATGTGGTGGTCTATTGTTGGTGTTGTGGTGATCGATGGTCGATGCTATAGTGGTCGATGGACGGTGCTGCGGTGGTGATAGTGTAGCAGTGGTGGTGGAGAAGGTGACAGTGGTGTTGTTGATGGTCAATGTTGCAGGGGAGTAGAACTAAAGAAGGAAGAAGATAGGGAAGGGGGTCTTGGATGTATCTAATATATCTATAGCATCTAATATATCTATAGTATCTAATATATCTATAGTATCTAATAAAAGAAGGTTTTTTTTTGCCGCTTGTCATGTTTTTAACACACTTTTAGTCATTTGTCAAATTTCTACATATTCACATTTTGATTTTCCCTCCAAAAAGGTATTATAGTAATTAAAATGCTAATACAAGTTCCTCTCTCTTACTAAAAATTAATTTTATTAATTGCTATATTTCTCTCTCTTATCTACATTTTATAAAATCAAACTACATTTTTTTTAAATATATTTTATGAAGTTAAAAATCACATCTTTTAATTAAAATCTAATAATAAAAAAACAAAAATTATATAATATTAAATTTTCTAAAACACTAAACATTTTTAAGCAAAATATTTTAAGTCATTTTATTTCAAAAAAAATAAAGGTGAAATCTTTCAAAGACAGTCTTATTATAATAACCAAAATAGTTACAAATCATAGTTTTTAAAAGAAACAAGATTTTGATAAAAATTAATTATTAATAAAAAAACTTAAAATGAATGTCTAAAAATGAAACTATTTAGATAAGAGAGTTAAAAATAGTATAATTGTTTTATTTCTTGAATTATTACGTATATATTATTTTAATTATAGTTAATATTAAAATATTATAATCTAACTCTTTGTGTTTATTACTAACTATAATCCATTTAATTAATGCGATTTTAGCCTATATATCTATCTATAAAAAAACTAAAATAAATATGAAACAATTGTAAGCCATATAATATTAATTTTCTCATTTCTCTATATTATTAATAATATATTAAATACTAATAATTTTACTCATACTACTCTTAAATTAAAAAATGTTTAATTTTATAAATAAAACCTATTTTTGAATTAAAACACACTTTTTAAAAATAAAAATTTTACAAAATACATAATACAACGAACTTTTTCTTAAAAAATTCATTTTACTTAAAATAAAATATTTAAAAAAATTATAAAATAAAGTTTAAGAAAAATATATTATTATTTATTTATTTAAAGTAGCTATTTATACGTAATTATAATCATATTTTATCTTTATACATGATTTTATAATGTATAAATTTTGATTACTAATTATTTAATATTTTATTTATCCATTCCGTGTAATACACGACTAACCTAGTTATTTAATAGGAGAGAGAGGCGAGAAAATTTGATAAGAATGATTGTGGTGCTGTCACGTGTCATCTTAAGATATCTTTTTATTAGAGTAGGTAGATCCTGATTTGTTATTTAATTAGTCATCCAATAAATTAAAATATTGACAATAATACACCCCAAATTAACATAGCAGCTCAATGGCTTTTATTAGGAAAATAGTTTCCCAGAATTATCTATAATCTATAATATCTAATAAAAGACGGTTTATTTTACCAATTGTCATTTATTAACCTACCTTTTTGCCACATGTCATTATTCTAGGTATTCTCATATTAATTTTTTCCTCCAAAAAGGTATTATAATAATTTAAACTTTAAAACTAATTTCTCTCTCTTATTAAATATCAATTTTATTATTGAAATATTTCTCTCTCATCTAGATTTTTTAGAATCAATGTAAAAGCTAAAATTAGATTTTTTTAAGAAAATAAAAAAATAACATCTTTTTATTAAAATAGAACTAATAATGTATTTTTATATAATATGTAAGTTCTAAAAACACAACTTTTTAGAAACAAAGTATTTTAAATCGGTCCTTTTTTTAAAAATTATAAAGAAAGTCAACGTTTCTAAAAATAATCTTATTAAAACAACCAAAATAATTACAGACCGGAGTTTTTATTAAAGAAGATTTTTATTATAATTTTTTTATAAAAGAATTTTAAAACGAATGTTTAAAAATTAAACTATTTAGATAAGAGAGTTAAAAAAGATAACATAGTTGTTTTATTTTCTTGAACTATTACGTATATATATTCATATCTTATATTAAAATTTCATAATATAAATCTTTATTTTTATTACTAACTATAATTCGTTAAAAGAATGAGTTTCTAGCCTATCTTTCTATACATGTATTTGTCTATTTGTCTATCTATCTATCTATAAGAAAGAAAAAATAAGATAAGACGTGATATAATCGTAAGCCTAATCATACTAACTTTCTCATTTCTCTCTATTATTAAAACTAATATTGAATGCTAATAATATTACTCATACCAATTTCAAATTAAAATTTGTATAGTTTAATAAATTGAAAATCTATTTTTTAAAATTAAAAACACATTTTTAAAAACAAAAAAGCAACAAAGTTTTAAAAAAATCATTTTAATTAAAAAAATATTTAAAAACCACATATTTTTTATAAAATAAAAGTTTAAAAAATACATTATTGTTTATTACTTAAACTAGCAATTTATACGTAATTATAATCATATTTGTCTAGCTTATCTTTCTATACATGTATTTGTCTATTTGTCTATCTATCTATCTATAATAAAGAAAAAATAAGATAAGACGTGATATAATCATAAGCCTAATCATACTAACTTTCTCATTTCTCTTTATTATTAAAACTAATATTGAATGCTAATAATATTACTCATACCATTTTCAAATTAAAATTTGTATAGTTTAATAAATTGAAAATCTATTTTTTTAAAATTAAAAACACATTTTTAAAAACAAAAAGCAACAAAGTTTTAAAAAATCATTTTAATTAAAACAAAATATTTAAAAACCACATATTTTTTAAAATAAAAGTTTAAAAAATACATTATTGTTTATTACTTAAACTAGCAATTTATACGTAATTATAATCATATTTATCTTCAAGTATAGTTTAATAATTCATAAATTTTTTTATTAATCATTTAATAATTTATTTATTCAACCCGTGTAATACACGGGTACTAACCTAGTTTATTTTAATATTTAGTTTTTGATATTGAATGAGAGGTAATTTAGTCATTTGACAATCAGTTAATAGAAATAATGTTAATATCGTTAATCAAAATGATTAAAATAGAAACGATTTTAAAAAATGAGGTCAATAATGGAGACAAAATAAATGTTGGTACTAAAGTGAAGACAATTTGCAAAACTCAGATACGAAAACCGAGATTAACTCCTAAATTTATATTAAAACGTAGAGTAAGTCGGATTTATATTATCAAATGAAAATATTTTACATTTGTCCCAACTCATTTTTTAACAAAATTTATATAAGAACATAGACGAACGTCCAAAAGTAAATCATCTCAAAACATATATAAAATAATCACGGAAACGCTTTATATTTGACCAGAATTATATTGACACGTACATAAAAATATAAACGTTAAAATTAGGGCTGTTCAAATAGCTCGCGGCTCGCTCGGAGCTCGCTCGAAAAAAGCTCGAAAAAAGCTCGCTCGAATCGGCTCGGTTTAAAAACGAGCCGAGCCGAGCCGGCTCGGTTTAAAACCAAGCCGAGTCCGAGCCAAGGGCGGCTCGCTCGTTGGCTCGCTCGTTGGCTCGCTCGTTGGCTCGCTCGTTGGCTCGTTTACTGGCTCGACTAAATATGTAATATATATATAAATATTTATATATAATATTTATATATAATATTATAATAACACTAACATTAAAAAATCAAATGTTTTAGGTTGGCTCGTAAGTCTGCATTTATAATTTCACACCCAAGTTTGAAAACCCTAAGTCCCCACTCGCCACTCCCCAAACCCAGTCCTCCACCTCCACTCGGCTGCTACGCACTCTCCCGAGTCCCATCTCGGCGTCTCCCTCTCCCACTCTCCCGAGTCCATCACTCCCTCCCGCCTACCACTCACCCACACACTCTCCCGTTTGTTCTACCTTAGCCAATGCTCTTATGAAAATACCACATCCAGTAATTGATATTGATTTATTTCATTGATTATTTTTTGCAGGTATTTAGAAATGCAAGAGAATGTTTATGCGGGTTAATTCATATGCTAATGAACGTTGAATTGTTAAATTATTTTTGTGTATCGTTGGTTGAATTAGATTGGGGCTTGTAATCTATGATGTTGAACTGATTTTTAGTATGTTTTTTGAACTATGCGTTTATATTTGGACTTTTGAAGTTTGAGAGATGTGTATTAAATTTTCTTTTAAAACCGAGCCAAACAAAACCGAGCCGAGCCAGCTCGGTTAAAACCAAGCCGAGTTCGAGCTCTACTTTTTAGTTCGGTTGTAAATCCGAGCCGAGCCGAGCTGACTCGTTTATAATTCGAGCCGAGTCCGAGCTCATCCTGGCTCGGCTCGGCTCGACTCATGAACAGCCCTAGTTAAAATTAGATTTCTAAGTAAAAATTGTTCCGTGAAAACCCTAAACTATAAAAATCTAACCTCTTACAAAATATTTTAAACTTGCCCAGGTGTGAATAATATTATTATTATATTTAATACACAAATAATATTATTGGTGTTCATTTCATCATAAATTGTAAATGCAATATGAAAATGACTGTTTATTTCTTAAAAAAATACATAAATTGATTAATTTCTTAATGCCTGTAATTAAGATTATTATTACAAAATTAAAAGTGAACATTGAGTCATTTGCTAATCGTTTAAAAAACAGAATAATAGTTTATTAAAATATTGAAACGATATTGATTTATGGTGTGAAGAATCCAGAAAGCAATATTCATGACTGGACAAACGTGAGGGCCGTTGAAGAACAATATGGGAAAGTGTGGTTAGGTTGTACAAGGCGTGTAAACGAGCCGAGCCGCTCGTGAGCTACTCGAGATCGGATCGATAAAAAGCTCGAAATGAGCCGAGCTTTATCGAGCTCGAGCCGAGTTCGAGCTTGAATAAAAGCTCATTTAATTATCGAGCCCGAGCCCGAGCTTCAGGTATCGAGCTCGAGTCAGCTCGCGAGCCTAAACGAGCTTTATATATATATATATATATATATATATATATTATATATATATATATATATATATATATATATATTATAAATAATACTTATTATATATGAAGTTATGATAAAAACAATTACAAAATATGTATAATGTTATTTATAACATATATAATTATAAATATATATCAAAATTAAATATAAAAATATTAAAAATAATTTTTAAATAAATAAACGAGCCGAGCTCGGCTCGACGAGCTCGAGCTTGAAATAGTATTTGTCGAGCCGAGCTCGAGCTTTAAAAATAAAGCTCGAAACGAGCCAAGCTCGAGCTCGAGCTCTCCAAAGTCATCACGAGCCGAGCTCGAGCCCATACGAGCTCGGGCTCGGCTCGGCTCGTTTACACCCCTAGGTTGTACCTTTACGTATTGAAAGGTAGTACAACTACAAGAATGATCAACGGGAGGCTCCGGCGATAGAGCGGTAGGTTTTAACAGGGTGGTCATCTCGAGAGCCTCGAGAATTCGGTGGAGTTGCTCTTCATATTGATCTCGGGCGGTTTCTCTGTATTCCCATTGAGATCGTCGAGAGAAGTCGACACCAGTTGTAAAAAATGATTTAACGTTTATCCAATTAAAGATGCATGCATATGGATTCCAATCGGTGCTATTGTTCATTTCCCTATATATTTAAAAAGCAATGCAAATGAACAGTATGAATAGTGAAGTGTCACACCCTCATTTTCCACGTACGGGGTTTTACCGTCAGGCGTGTGACATAACCAGGATCTCAGATAAGCATTAGTTACACCAAACGACTCAATAATTACAAATCATATAAGTTGCTTAATTTTTAAGGAAACAGACCAAATGTATTTAAGTAGTGCGGAAGCGAATACAGTGAAACATTCAACAATAGTTTTGAAACACACAAACATGTATCCAATCCAGTTTATGTAAAGTAAATGCAAATTAAATCTTGAAAACAGTTTGTGGTGAATACAGAATGACATGCTGTAGATGCTGTGCTCCTAAACGTGCCACATCATTTTCCTGAGAGAAAACATGCAAAAATTCTCAGTACAAGACTGGTGAGTTCACAGGTTTATCAGAAAACAGTAATTATCAGTAATGAAGTTCCCGGATTATGAAATCCGTCAATTATGTAATTCCCGGATTATGTAATCCGTCAAGTATGTAATTCTCGGATTATGTAATCCGTCCAGTATGTAATTTCCCGGATTTAGTAATCCGATAAGCATAATGAAATCCCCGGATTTATTAGTCCGGTCAGTATAAATGAAATCCCCGGATTTATAAATAAAGCATATAATGGGTAGCTAGTCCATAATGATCACTATGTGTATGAAGGCGCGGCCGAACTGACATGTAATCAAATAAATAACAGGCCCGGATGTGGATCACACACCACAACACTTGTAATTAGGCTAACCGTTCACCCGTTTGACGAACGTTGTGCTAGCGCGACTAGCCCGGGTGGGGTATGTCAATCCTAGTAGTACTACTAACAATTACCTCGTTAGTCCATATTAACGGTCCGTTGGGCAAGTATACACCATAGTATCAAGTATATGCAGTATTACAAAAATCCAATGTAATGTAAAGTTTATAAAAACAACATGTTTCTCTCCTCCAAAAAGAGTATAAAGTAAAAATGGGGCTGTAAACTCACCTTAATAGCACAGTAGTGAATACACGAAAGCACAGTAGTGAGTTCCGATTAACCTGTGTTTCATTCAGTATATATATATATAATTAATATTAATTATTAATTGTAAACGTAAGGATTTTTCGGTTTCGCGGTTCACGACTCGGTTACGGTGTCGGTTATTGATACTTTTATCATTCATAAGAAAACGGTCAAGCACAAACTCACACCTAATGACATGATCCCGATGATTACAAATAAAAGTATTCATTAATTACTCGATCTGTTTATAATAATACTCATACTTATAAATACCTAACCAACTTATGTTAACACCAATACATATACAGGCACTAATATTTATTCATAATTCAATCCTATACATGTAATAATATATATGTTCTCATATCACATAATCACGTGACCTCCATACTATGAACATATAATCATAACTCACCCAAACATACTAACATCTATATAATTTATAGTCACATCATGAGATCATCTATAAAAACACACTCCAACCTACACATACCCTACCACCCCATCATTCATACCCATACCCCATTGAAGAAAACATCGGTAGGACCTACAGTAACCCATTCCCATAATTTACGTTTCTTGTAACCCATAAAACTTGACAATCCCAATACACACATAATTCTCCCATGTGCATACCCAACTCCCAACCAACACATGCATGGCAGAAACCCCACACACACCCCTACAAAACACACACACATACACCATGCTCATTAACACACCCACACACATACATATCTATACTAATATATATATATATATATATTACAATTCTTCACATATAAGCAGGAACATACATATATATCATACTCACGGGCACAACACCCATTCCAACTCTCAACCCAATTGACCGAAACACCAACACAAACACCTCCCAATTTGTAACAACCCGTGAGCACTCCTGGGACCGATGCATACATACATACACAATAATTTCACAACCTAACGTAAGGAACATACACACTGCTACATATACCATGTATGTATATATATACAACACATATACATCGTGTACACAGCAGCCGAAGGCTGCTGTGTTCGTCCTTCCTGCGCAACATATATACATACATACACAACCTGCGCACACACATATATACGTACATATACAACAGCATACACATACGAACAGAAACGTATACATACATACACAGCAACATACAGTCACGCACACAGCAGCATACGTACATACACAGCAATATACATACATACGCAGCAACATACAGTCACGCACACAGCAGCATACGTACATACGCAGCAATATACATACATATACATGCATCAGCTTATACGCATGCACACAACAGCAGCCTTCGGTTGCTTTGTGGTGCCCCTCAACCACATACACATATATGTTTACATGATGAAATCATCTATATATATATACATGCAAAACAACATATACATACACGCACACAACATATACACGCACACAGCAGCCTTCGGCAGCTGTGTTTTGTTTCTCAGCACACATACCCACGGGTACATACATACGCATATATACAACATATATACACACCGATGATTCGCAGGTTCAAAAACACACGAACACAACCGGAACACACACAAGAACTAAGACCCGAAACTGGGCACCGAAGTGAGCGCGAATTATGAACATGGAGGAACCGTACACGAAACCGAATGATATCGAATGCTGAAAAGGAGAAACATACCGAATGAGATACGGGTTGTCGTCTGATCACGAGGATAACCGTCGCTTGGGTACGTCGCACGGTTGTGAGAACTGCCGAAAAGGACTGCCGCTGATAGAGAGGGGTCGTGGAGGGCTGTCGGGGTGGTGTCGATTTCGGAGAGTGGTTGCCGGTGCTATTGTCGTCGATTGAAATAGTCGAGAAAGAGGTGTCGAGAGGTTGCCGTCGATGTGAGGTGAGAAAATATATGGGGTAAGATGAATCGTGATGTTTGTTATATGGAAGAGATATGTCGTTGGTTGCAAAAAACATGGGGTAGTGGCTCCCTCAAATCCCTCCACTAACACAAGAAGATAATCCTTTCTTTTTATTATTATTATTATTATATTATTATTATTATTATTATTATTATTATTATTATTATTATTATTAATATTATTATTGTTATTATTATTATTATTATTATAAATATAACAAAATGGAAAAAAAAAAACTCAGGTTGTCACATTATCCCCTTGTTGAAGGAATTTTCGTCCCGAAAATTAGAACACTGGGGTTAATAAACAAGTATACGGAGCATTTGGTTAAACCGATAAATAAACTATGAGAATACATGAGGACAGTTAATACACACGGTGAGTTAACGGCCTTAATGCTAACTGACGTACTGGTTAGTGCCAGATGTCACTCGCATTCACCACATGATCTTCAACAAGAAGAATCTTAGGTTTCCTTTCTGATTTGGGAATATCTTGAATGTTTCTAGCACTTTTGTTCATCAGAAGGTGGTCATGAAACCATCGGCAGCTCATAGTGATTCTCTTTTTCTTTCTTGATGCAGTTTGTGTTTTCACTTTCTGAGGTAAACTTTGAAGAGTTGATGTCATCATCTGATGACTCGTTGTCAGTTATATCATTAAATCCATTTGTATCATCTGAGCTATCACACGCATGTGAAACCTTATGAGGTAGAACAAATGTGAAAGTAGACCCACAATGTTCTTTGCTTGATATCGTGAGATATCACAGTATCCTTCAGTTGAGAGGATTTCATGCAGAAATTCAGTTGGAGTTAGGTTCTGAAGGTATATCCACGAACAAGTGCGGATATTTAGACTTCATCTGATCCTCCCGTTCCCATGTAAATTCTGGTCCCCGTTTAGAGTTCCATCTTACGCGCACAATGGGAATTTTGCTACGCTTTAGTGTCTTGACCTCCCGATCCATGATTTCCACTGGTTCTTCGATGAAATGTAGTTGATCATCTATCTTTAATTCCTCTAAAGGCACGATCAATGATTCATCAGACAGACATTTCCTCAGATTGGATACGTGAAATACATCATGTATCCCCCTGAGTTCTTCAGGTAAATTCAACTGATAGGCTACTGGGCCAATCCGTTTGACAATCTCGAATGGCCCCACGTATCTTGGGCTTAACTTCCCACGCTTTCCAAAGCGTATTACACCTTTCCAGGGTGAGACTTTCAACAGTACTTTGTCACCAACCCGAAACTCAATGGTTTACGACGCTTGTCAGCGTAACTCTTTTGTCGATCACGTGCTGCTGCCATACGGTTACGAATTTGCACGATCTTCTCAGTCGTTTCGTGCACAAGTTCGGGTCCTGTAAGTTGGCTTTCTCCTACCTCTGCCCAACAGATAGGTGATCGACACTTACGTCCATACAATGCTTCAAATGGAGCTGCCTTGATCGAGGTGTGATAACTGTTATTATAGGAGAACTCAACCAATGGTAGATGAGTTTCCCAACTGCTGCCAAAATCGATCACACAGGCACGCAACATGTCTTCCAGTGTTTGGATTGTACGCTCACTTTGACCATCGGTCTGCGGGTGATATGCAGTACTCATATCCAGCCGCGTTCCTAATGATCGTTGTAATGATTGCCAGAAGTGAGAAGTGAACCGAGCGTCACGATCAGAAATGATAGATATTGGTACGCCATGCCGGGAGACTATTTCCCTTAAATAGATACGTGTTAGCTTCTCCATTCTATCAGTCTCTCGGATTGCCAGAAGTGTGCGGATTTCGTTAAGCGATCTACTATAACCCAAATGGTATCGCATCCGTTGGAGTTCTGGGTAACTTCGTGATGAAGTCCATTGAGATCTGCTCCCATTTCCACACTGGAATTTCCGGTTGTTGGAGTAAACCGGATGGTCTCTGGTATTCCACCTTAACCTTGGAACAAGTTAGGCATCGGCTTACGTACGTGGCTATCTCCGCCTTCATTTTCGGCCACCAGTAAAATTCTTTCAGGTCCTGATACATCTTGTCTGAACCTGGATGGATCGAGTAACGTGACTTATGAGCTTCATCCATTATCAGCTCTTGCAAGTTCCCGTACTGTGGTACCCAGATCCGTTTCATAAAGTAACGGATTCCATCAGCTTTAACCTCCAATTGTTTCCCCATGCCTCGCATGGATTCTGCTTTGAGAGTCTCCGTCTTTAAAGCCTCAGATTGAGCATCTTTGATTTACATTGGTAGGTCAGAGTGGATAGTCATTTGTAATGCGTGTACCCGACGAGGCTTTAGGGTTTCCTTACGACCAAGGGCATCAGCTACCACATTAGCCTTACCCGGATGGTACTTGATCACACAGTCATAATCATTGAGTAATTCTAACCATCGTCGTTGCCGCATATTTAGTTCCTTCTGGTTAAATATGTGCTGGAGGCTCTTATGATCTGTATAGATCGTGCACCTGGTTCCGTATAGGTAGTGCCTCCAGATTTTCAAGGCAAACACTACAGCTCCTAGTTCCAGATCATGCGTTGTATAGTTCTTCTCATGCACCTTGAGCTGTCTAGATGCATAAGCTATGACTTTGTCACGTTGCATCAATACACACCCCAAACCTTGGATGGATGCATCACAGTAAACAACAAAGTCATCAGTTCCTTCTGCTAAAGCTAGGATTGGTGCGCTGCAGAGTTTGTCTTTAAGCGCCTGAAACGCTGTTTCCTCTTTGCTACCCCACTTATAAATTGTTCCCTTATGAGTCAGGGCAGTCAAAGGTTGTGCCAATTTAGAAAATCCTTCAATAATCTCCGGTAATAGCCTGCCAAACCAAGGAATTGTCGCACCTCAGTAGGCGTCTTTGGTGCCGGCCAATCCTTGATTGCTTTAATTTTTGAAGGATCAACATGTATTCCCTTTTCATTCACCACGTGCCCAAAGAATTGCACTTCACGCATCCAGAAGTCACATTTTGAGAACTTTGCGTAAAGCTGTTCATCTCTTAGCAATTCCAGTATGGTTCTCAAATGTTCCTCATGATCTTCCTTATTACGGGAGTAGATTAGTATGTCATCAATGAAGACAATGACAAACTTATCCAGATAAGGTTTGCAGACAAGGTTCATGAGGTCCATGAAAACTGCTGGGGCATTGGTCAGCCCAAAAGGCATCACGGTGAACTCATAGTGCCCATAGCGTGTGCGAAATGCAGTCTTGGAGATGTCTTTCTCTCGAACCCTCAACTGATGATAACCTGATCTCAAGTCAATCTTGGAATAGTAGCTAGATCCTTGCAACTGGTCGAACAAATCATCAATGCGTGGAAGTGGATACCTATTCTTGATTGTCACCTTGTTCAGTTCGCAGTAGTCAATACACATCCTGAAGGTTCCATCTTTCTTTTTAACGAAAAGCACTGGAGCTCCCCAAGGTGAAGAGCTGGGACGTATGAATCCTTTGTCTAACAACTCTTGCAATTGCTTAGATAGCTCTTGTAGTTCGTTCGGTGCTAGACGGTACGGCGCCCGAGCTATCGGAGTTGCTCCTGGTGCTAGTTCAATTTGAAATTCTACCTGTCTGTGTGGAGGAAGACCAGGTAGGTCTTCGGGAAATACCTCAGGAAAGTCTCTAACAACAGGAATATCTTCAACTCGCCTTTCATCCGCCTTCGGTTCAGTAACAAGTGCCAACAAGGCAAGGTGTCCTTTTCTGAGACATTTCTGAGCCTTCAAATATGATATGATGCCGACTACCGCACCCACCTTTTCACCTTCCACAATAAGAATTTCATCGTCCGAAATAGGTAACTTGATCAGCTTCTCCTTGCAGACGATCTCAGCACTATTCTGGGATAACCAATCCATCCCGACGACTACATCGAAGCTTCCTAGTGTGACAGGAATAAGGTCTATGTTGAAGGTGTGTCCGGATAAGCCTAGCTTACAGTTTTTAAACACTTGTGTTGCTGTTATCGTCCTACCATCGGCTATTTCTATGGCATAATTAGAACTCAAATCAGTAGGCACCATCCCTAGTGTTTTTACTAAACTTGGTGGACACATAACTCTTATCAGCACCAGAGTCAAATAAAACAGAGGCATAACACCCATTAATAGAGAATCTACCAGATACTACAGTAGGGTCGTTTCGAGCCTCACCTGAGCCCATGATGAAGACTCTGCCTCTGCCACCGCCACCACCATTGTTGTTGTTCTTGGGCTTATCAGCAGCACCATTATCACCATTCTTTTTCAGTCTCGGGCAATCCCTTTTAAAGTGTCCGGGTTGACCACATTCATAGCACACAGTCTGATTGTGGTTCTGCTGCTGTTGAGGTGCTTTTCCCGAGAGATTCACCCGGCAATACTTGGCAACATGCCCGAACTTCCCACACCTCTCACACGTGCTCTTTGTGCACTGCCCAGTATGATGGAGCTGACATTTGTTGCACTTTGGGAGATTTCCCTGATAGCCGCCCGAATGAGAGGGTTGGGACTGATTAAACTTCTTGTGTTGAGGTTGATAAGTGGAGGATGAAGATTGCTTTCCGCTGGTAGATGGTTCCCATTTCCTCTTGTTATTGTGGAAACCAGATGCAGCACCTCGCGGGGGCAGTTTTCCTTGTGCGACAGCCTGGTCGGTCAACTTGTGGGCCAGTTGAACAGCTTCCTGAATGGTAGCTGGTCTAGCAGTGGTGACCATGCTTTGAATTTCAGGTACTAGTCCGTTGATGTATCTTTCACCCCGTTTGTAAGCCGGGTTAATCATAGTAGGGCACAGAGTAGCCAACTCGTGAGAACGAGTTGTGTAGGCTTCGATTTCAGAACCTACCATCTTCAGGTTCCAAAATTTAGTTTCCAATTTTTGTATTTCATCTCGTGAACAGTACTCCTCTTTCAGCAGATCCTTGAATTCTACCCATGTTGTGGCGTTTGCAGCTTCAACGCCCAGCATCTGAACTTGTGTGTTCCACCAGCTCAGAGCAGCACCATCCAGTGTGCCAGCAGCATATTTTACCCTACTCCCAGCAGGGCAGTTGCAGATTTCGAACACCGATTCTAGCTTTTCGAACCAACGGAGCAGTCCCACCGCTCCCTCAGTTCCATTGAACGGGTTAGGTTTACAGTCCATAAAGGACTTGTAGGTGCAAGTCGGTTGACCAATAGGGTTCTGCTGTGGAGGGGTTGGTTTGCCAACGCCGCGGTGATACTATGATTGATTATCGCTGCCAATTCTGCAGGCGTCATTGAGATGTTACCTCTCCCGAAGCCACGTCCTCTTCCAGACATTCTTTACATTACCAAATATCAAAAGCTATTAGTCATATGAAAATAGTCCTTTTGTTTTGGAATAAAAAGGAAGAGAAATTCAAAGATTTAAAGAAATAGGCAAGCTAGAGAATCAGTCCGAATCCTAGGGATTAACACAATGTCAGGTTTGAATTTCGTCCAATATTCAAGGTAAGGGTGAGCATTCCTACAAGTAGAACTAATAGATAGTTTCCACATTCGTGGCTATGTTCTATGAAACCGAGACTTTCTTGCTCAAAGTGTAGGAATGTTGACTTATACTGACTACAATGTTACCACCCGACCAGTTCACCGGACTTAGCATGCACGACAAATCACAATTATGTGTGCACCCGTAATGGTAATTTGCTTTGCATGATCACCCCGGTTCCTCCTATCAGGCTAACATATCTTGTCAAGTACAGTGGTCATCAATGATAGAAGTACCAAATATGTATGTATTATATCGGGAAACGAAATCATGGACAAGATTATTCAACACGACAATGAGATGTTCCGAGTGTATTCGTTTGATTCGTGAATCAAAGCGAGTACGTTGACTAATCAAAGTATTTAGTCAACCACAACTTTGTTGAAAACATGTGTACCTATAAGCAGACACTCATCCCAAGGGTTCCCAGGTAAGGTAAACAGGTCCATCGGTTGATTTGGATATATGCGAATACCTTGCCTAGACAGAACACCTCGAGATACAGGCATCTTACTCTTCCAGCATTGCATGTATTCAGTGGTGGGACACAGACTTTGACGAGATTTTGGAATAACAATCGAGTTTTGGAGTCTGAAATCACTTGAATTAGGCACTCAAACCCTCCCGTATGTTAAAGTAAAAGTTTTCAAGCATCCAGATTAAGTAAGCATAGCTTAGAAATCTACGTGTGTGTAACTAATGCAAATCCAGCTATAGTCTAAAATGCAATGCATATGAGATGCAAAATTCATTTTAGTTCGCTATAACTAATGCTCTGATACCAATCTGTCACACCCTCATTTCCACGTACGGGGTTTTACCGTCAGGCGTGTGACATAACCAGGATCTCAGATAAGCATTAGTTACACCAAACGACTCAATAATTACAAATCATATAAGTTGCTTAATTTTTAAGGAAACAGACCAAATGTATTTAAGTAGTGCGGAAGCGAATACAGTGAAACATTCAACAATAGTTTTGAAACACAAACATGTATCCAATCCAGTTTATGTAAAGTAAATGCAAATTAAATCTTGAAAATAGTTTGTGGTGAATACAGAATGACATGCTGTAGATGCTGTGCTCCTAAACGTTCCACATCATTTTCCTGAGAGAAAACATGCAAAAATTCTCAGTACAAGACTGGTGAGTTCACAGGTTTATCAGAAAACAGTAATTATCAGTAATGAAGTTCCCGGATTATGAAATCCGTCAATTATGTAATTCCCGGATTATGTAATCCGTCAAGTATGTAATTCCCGGATTATGTAATCCGTCCAGTAAGTAAAAATGGGGTTGTAAACTCACCTTAATAGCACAGTAGTGAATACACGAAAGCACAGTAGTGAGTTCCGATTAACCTGTGTTTCATTCAGTATATATATATAATTAATATTAATTATTAATTGTAAACGTAAGGATTTTTCGGTTTCGCGGTTCACGACTCGGTTACGGTGTCGGTTATTGATACTTTTATCATTCATAAGAAAACGGTCAAGCACAAACTCACACCTAATGACATGATCCCGATGATTACAAATAAAAGTATTCATTAATTACTCGATCTGTTTATAATAATACTCATACTTATAAATAGCACCTAACCAACTTATGTTAACACCAATACATATACATGCACTAATATTTATTCATAATTCAATCCTATACATGTAATAATATATATGTACTCTATCACATAATCACGTGACCTCCATACTATGAACATATAATCATAAATCACCCAAACATACTAACATCTATATAATTTATAGTCACATCATGAGATCATCTATAAAAACACACTCCAACCTACACATACCCTACCACCCCATCATTCATACCCATACCCCATTGAAGAAAACATCGGTAGGACCTACAGTAACCCTTTCCCATAATTTACGTTTCTTGTAACCCATAAAACTTGACAATCCCAATACACACATAATTCTCCCATGTGCATACCCAACTCCCAACCAACACATGCATGGCAGAAGCCCCACACACACCCCTACAAAACACACACACATACACCATGCTCATTAACACACCCACACACATACATATCTATACTTAATATATATTACAATTCTTCACATATAAGCAGAACATACATAATATCATACTCACGGGCACAAACACCCATTCCAACTCTCAACCCAATTGACCGAAACACCAACACAAACACCTCCCAATTTGTAACAACCCGTGACCACTCCTGGGACCGATGCATACATACATACACAATAATTTCACAACCTAAACGTAAGGAACATACACACTGCTACATATACAACATATACGCAACATACATACATATGTATGTATATATATACAACCATATACACACACAAATCGCAGAGCGTATATACACACATATACATCGTGTACACAGCAGCCGAAGGCTGCTGTGTTCGTCCTTCCTGCGCAACATATATACATACATACATAACCTGCGCACACACATATATACGTACATATACAACAGCATACACATACGAACAGAAACGTATACATACATACGCAGCAACATACAGTCACGCACACACAGCATACGTACATACGCAACAATATACATACATACGCAGCAACATACAGTCACGCACACAGCAGCATACGTGCATACGCAGCAATATACATACATATACACGCATCAGCTTATACGCATGCACACAACAGCAGCCTTCGGTTGCTTTGTGGTGCCCCTCAACCACATACACATATATGTTTACATGATGAAATCATCTATATATATATACATGCAAAACAACATATACATACACGCACACAGCATATACATACGCACACAACATATACACGCACACAGCAGCCTTCGGCTGCTGTGTTCTGTTTCTCAGCACACATACCCACGGGTACATACATACGCATATATATACAACATATATACACACCGATGATTCGCAGGTTCAAACACACACGAACACAACCAGAACACACACAAGAACTAAGACCCGAAACCGGGCACCGAAGTGAGCGCGAATTATGAACATGGAGGAACCGTACACGAAACCGAATGATATCGAATGCTGAAAAGGAGAAACATACCGAATGAGATACGGGTTGTCGTCTGATCACGAGGATAACCGTCGCTTGGGTACGTCGCACGGTCGTGAGAACTGCCGAAAAGGACTGCCGGTGATAGAGAGGGTCGTGGAGGGCTGTCGGGGTGGTGTCGATTGCGGAGAGAGTGGTTGCCGGTGCTATTGTCGTCGATTGAAATAGTCGAGAAAGAGGTGTCGAGAGGTTGCCGTCGATGTGAGGTGAGAAAATATATGGGGTAGATGAAATCGTGGTGTTTGTTATATGGAAGAGATATGTCGTTGGTTGCAGAAAACATGGGGTAGTGACTCCCTCAATCCCTCCACTAACACAAGCAGACAATCCTTTCTTTTTTATATATTATTATTATTATATTATTATTATTATTATTATTATTATTAATATTATTATATTGTTATTATTATTATTATTATTATTATAAATATAACAAAATGGAAAAAAAACTCAGGTTGTCACAATCGCCATCGTGACAGGCCATGCAAGCGACGACGACACACATTGTGTAAACAACGATCAGGAGCCATCGGCGGCCGATGATCGGAAGACCAGGGCGACCTGCCGCCGTCAGCACCACCGACAACAACAACCAATCCAACCGAACCTCTCTCTCTACAAAGGGTTTCTGTGGTTATAAACACACATGAAGGGGTAAAATGCAAACCCCAAAAACTTATGGCAAAAACCGACGATCGGAAGGCCGGGGCGACCTGCCGCAGTCACCTGGAGGCGGCACCACCGGCAATGGCAAGCAACCCTACCGCTAGTCTCTCTCTGCAAAGGGTAGCTTCCTTTTTCTATGGTTATAAACACACATGAAGGGGCAAAGCGCAAACCCCAAAAACAATTATGGTAAACCATAAAATACCCAAAGCTAACTGTTTTATCAAACTTCATTATTCATATATAGGGTAATTGCTTTGAGTTTAATTTTTTATGATTATTATGAATTTTAAGAATGATCATTAATTTTGTATTTTTTCTTTATGAAAAATGTAATTCACATTTTCGGTT
The DNA here is from genome assembly GCA_024085815.1 of Flaveria linearis. Classification (NCBI taxonomy): domain Eukaryota; kingdom Viridiplantae; phylum Streptophyta; class Magnoliopsida; order Asterales; family Asteraceae; genus Flaveria; species Flaveria linearis. The sequence goes on along the minus strand of JABSNV010001361.1, from coordinate 55,033 downwards.
TGCAATTGATATGGATACATATCAGTCTAACAAAGTAAAAAAAAATCAGCCTAACAAAGTAAAAATCAAGCAAGCCTAAAAAGTCATAAAAATAAGCCTAATGAATTCCAACAATTACTCTAATAAAGTCACAAAAAGTAAGCAAAAAAAGTCACAAAAATAACACAAACAAGTCATGAAAGACATCCCATCAAAGTAACAAATTATTAAGAAAAAATAGGATTTTTTTAACAGAATTCTTTTTCATCTTATTCAACCAAACCTTACACTCATAAAAGGCTTTAATTCACATTATTTTTTAGGAAGTAACACCAATATCACTAGACCACGAGGTCATATATTATTTTAAGTTAAATAAAACAATATACTATTTCAAAGTCTCAACAAATGATCAATTACGTCTAAGCATCTAATAAATCTAAAATGATACATGAATCCAGAATCAGTTTAAGTGTAACATATAAGAATAAAAAAAACAAAATATATTTTAATTTCACTAGTAAAGAATGCAGAGACCAAACTAGTGTTACTTCCACCCATCCACTTTTCTAGAATCCAATATTTAATTTTAGGTTTTAGAATATGATCATATGAAATTGAAAAATAAATCAAAGAGCAGTATGAAATCGGACTGATTTAAGAAACAAAATTAGGCCAGTTGTATGAAGTTGAAAGTGAAAATGACTTTATAACATACTATCATAGGCTTAAAGAGAAATGAGTATCTGAGATGTTCAATACCGTAAAATAAAATCACATATCGTTTGTTGTCGGTCTATTGATCTTGTCGATGTGCTAGACTTCTAAAATCAAGAAACGATGACAATGATTGCCGTTTCAAGTGTTGATGTTCATCGACCGGAGGGCCCCTCTTGTTCCCCTTGTTGGTCGCCAATCATGAATCAAGTCTACATATCCCCTAGTTATTGTTCTTTTTCCCTAAGATAAGTCAAAATCATCAATACTAATAGGCTTCTAGTTGGTTGCAACATAACATGAACAAAAAAATTAAGTTAGAATCATTAGACTATATTTATATGAAAAATTACTTTTTGAATTGGGGCCCTACAAATTTTGGTGCCCTAGGTGCTAACCAGCCTAGAAGGTGATGAAGTAGGCCAACCTTATAAACCCTTGTCGAAGCTCTAAAGTGTTTTGGGTTCTCTTATAATGAATAAAAAAGAGTCCACTATTACTCTAATAAAACTAGTTTATGTTCAATCTCTAAAACAAACGAGAGCATCCTAAAGAACTTTGGCTTGTCAATCAAGATATAAGGGTCCTAAGAAAGATGAAACCACCATCTAAATTGTTAGCAATGTTAACAAACAAAACGTAAGCTTTCGAATCTACCCAGAGGGTTATCCTTTATTAGGTTTGATATTCTTCGCTTGAAGCTTGACGTCGCTTCTTCCATCTCACTTGAGGGGTCATATTAGAATGTTACACTGTTACAAGCTTCTTAGTTATCCTTTCCTTTAAAAATAGTGTTCATGTATAGTGTTAGTTGATGTGTGTGAAAAGTGTATATATTTTGATTCAATTTTAACTAGTTATTACTTATAGTAACTACAGACATAAAATACAAGTATACCTTCATGTGATAATATAGTGTTGGTAAGAACCGAGCATAAACTCGTGAACATAGCGAGCCAACTCAACAACCTTTATAATTGACTATCAGATTGGGTTTTATTTTGGGAAAATGATAAGTTGCATTGATATAATCAAATTTTTGGAGTTTTTGAAAACAATAATTAAAATAAAAGTAAAAGCAAAATTAAGACTTTTGGGTTTTAAACAGGAAACTAAGGCTATCATCCTAATTAGATTACACTTATGTAAATGTGATAAATATCATGGTGTGACTAAAGATATAAGTACAAGTAGTTATGTTAATGTCTATAAACGTGAGTCAACGTAAATACCTCGTCTGCCAGCTCCGGAATGATAAGGATACCAATATCGAGTAACTTACTGATCCTCCAAGCCACTAGTAATTTAGGTAGATCTTGTGAAACCTTTCCACATACGGGAAAGATAGTGATCAAATTCCTTTTTAACATACCATTAATTTTGAAAAACCATAACAACTACTGTAGATTTCTCAAACAACTAAAAGGGAACCCATAATGATCAGAAAGCTAAAGTTATATGATTTCTAATAACCATTTCTAGTTCATTAGCCATGGATTATTTATGGAGACCAGTTTCATGAATAAAAACTATTTCATATGTTTTTCAACCTCGTATGACATTCACAATTACAAACCATAAGTTTATAACTTTTCATTCAAATATAGATGCTATCCATCAAAAGTTTACCCAAGATTACCATAACATTAATATTACATATTTCACACCATTAGTTTTGTCACAAATTACATAAGTTTCATTCAATTAGGATGATAATGAGATTTTTATCATAATAAGTTTGAACATAAAAACAACAACATAGAAGATAAATATGAAATCATTGGTGAAATAGAACAATCAAACTGGTGATCCATAATGGATGATGCTTAGATAATCCCGAGCTTTTTCCAAGTGTTGTATGCACGTCCTGAGCCTCCTAAGGGTTTTCAAGACTTGATTCTGGAGAGAAATTAGCAGGGTACCCTCTACCAAAAGCTCCCTTCAAAGTTGCAAATGAGATTCTATTTATAGGTTTTCTAAAATGTTTAAGCACAACCCCGTGTAGTACAATGCTTAGAAAGTTGGTCGGTTCGTACATTCAGTGTGTGTCGGGCACGACCCTGTGACCCATGCTTGGACTTCAAAGCTTGGTTTTCTTAAAGTTATTGCTAAGTATTCTTTTTGTCCATCTTGACCTTTTGAACACCTGAAAACACAATTTAACATTTTTAAGTTCATTTTTATCATTTTAAGGAAGATATTTAGGAATAATTGATGTGCTTTTGATAGGTTTTCTATGTATATTTTAGAGCACATCATTAGTCATGATATGCTTTTCATCTTTACAGGACCAGTGAAGGGGTCAATGCAACGGTTTCACAAGGAAGAGAGAGTTAGAAACACTTAGCAGATCAAATAGGGACCTGTTAGTGATGAAACAATGAACACAAGTAAAAGAACAAGACCAAGAACACTCAAATATGATTTTCAAGAATGATGTATATTTCTCTCAAGTTTTTACAAGTGTTACAAAGCATACATTTTAAAGATACAAGTACTTGGGACACTTTATACTACATCCTATAGCCCACCAAACTTTGAAGGCCAATTAGAAACACTAATAACTATGACACTTATAGCTCGCATCCTTATCGATTATAAAAGGATAAAAGTATAAGAGTAGAAAGTTACAGACAAAAACCTTAATCTACAGTTTGACAAAAGTAAGGACTTTTCACCAACTGATATAAGTTGGCGAGTTATCAGAATTGGCAGTGGAAAGTTGTTAAGCTTTTGTCAAAGGTGATTCAGAAAACGCATGTCTTCTCTGTCTTTGGAAGAAATCAGTCTTTAGCTTCGGAAGACTTCATCGTTGGCTTTAAAAGATTTGGTCTTTTGGATTTGAAAGATTTGATACTTGGCATAGATCAGTGAGTTATATCAAATTTTTCAAAGTACTTCTTAGTACTTCACATGTACATGCTGAGAGTTCTTTGAGTTGTTCTTTGGTTGCGTCAGCATCTAAGTATGATCCTTACAATCTTTCATCATAAGCCTTTATGAAGGCTTTGTTAAAATTTTTAATTAAAATAGTTCTAACACATATAAGCCTAATTCCTTCTTGTCTGTGAAATGCTAAAATGAGGCATGATATTATAGTCCTAAAAATGATATTATTCAACTAGAAAATAAAGTTACCAAGTTAACTTAAATAAAACAAAATTGTCCGATTTATCTATTACCACTCATAAACTTGTCTTTACGTAGGACTGTAAATAAACCAAGCTGATCAAAGTCTTTTTTTAGTACTCGTTTATTAATAATTAAACGTGTTCCCAAACACATGATTGAATGAAAAGTTTTTCCGTGTTCATTTATTAAGAATTTGAACTTTGATTGGGTGGTGAAAATCCAATATTTAAGTGTTTTATTTCTATCTTTAAGTATTAAATTATGAGAAATAGAGTTACTTTTGGTATATTCTTGTGTTTGTAGCTTAAACATAAAGAATATATGTAAGGCCCCGCTCACCGGGCACCTTACGGTTGGTTCTTCATCGCACGTATGACGTACATTTAATACATGATCATAAAATACGCAGCGGAATTTATAAAATATGCATTCTCATTTCATCATAAAGGCTTTTACATCATTGTCTTGATTACAAAATACAAGCTTTTCCTTACATTGCTTAACTATACTATGATTGCTGCTGATGCATATTCCACAGCAATCATAGGGTCATACAGCGACCTCTACCGAAAGAATCTAATAAAAAGAAATATATTTCTCTTCATAAAGAAGATATTAAGTTCAAAAAATATTTTCTTTCATAAACAAGATTTCTTAAATAATCATGTTTATCAGGATTATCAAGAAATCTTGCACCTGCATGCAACATGATGTGTTGCGCGCATTACGGGCCCACAACACATGATGTGGCAGCATAATCAAAAAGTGAATGCCATCCCAAAAGAGCTGAGTAGTCGCCTCGTGCTATCCTCAGCACACTACCTGCCAACTGGAAACACATAAAAGGTCAGCGTTGCTGAGTGAGTTCTAGTTTATAATAAAACATACTTTCATTCTCATTAACTGTTCTTCCATACATGTGTTCACACATCATACGTACACGTAGATAATATTATATTATCTCATCGTTCATTACTTACTTTCATTCGTGTACTCTTCATCATTCTCGTTTACTTTCGTACATACATACTTTACATACTTTCGTACGTACTTTACTTTCATTCATACATTCATTACTTACGTTCGAACATTCATTACATTCATTCATACTTCATTACTTTCGTTCGAACGTTCATTACATTCGGTGACATGTACAATACCCCCTTTCATCATACATACTACTGTTGCTGGACCTGTGGTGATTAGCCACGAACGTTGTGCACAAATGCTGATCCAGTCACCTGGGGTAAGTACATGCACCACTTATCTTTTCACTTTACTTCTGGATCAATGCCATATGCTATACCCGAACGTTGTGCACAAATGCGGGTGCTGGACCTGTGATGATCAATCACGAACGTTGTGCACTAATGCTGATCCAGTCACCTAGGGCAAGCGGCAAGGATCCCATACATACTTCTGGTCAATCACAAAGACTGACCCCGATGTGCATCCTTCGGGGTAGCTAACCCGCACACCGTTGAGCTAACACCTGCCAGGGGTGTGCACCTCCTTTCATTTGCTTGCAAGCCTTACTTACATTCATCATTCATTCGTTTATGCATGCATTCGTTCATCTTGTCCCTTCTTTACTTATCTTTCACTTACGTTCTTAATACATTCTTTTCGTTCTTTCATTCGTTCACGTAAAGTTATTAAAAGATAACATACATTTACATAAGGAACATAAATACTTACATATCATCAGTATTCACCATCTATCATGGCAACATCATACTAACATACATACATCATACATACACTTCTACATTCACTCACATCAGCCCTGTTCGGGCGACTGAACTTATACCAGTCGCATGTCCTCCATGCTACTGGGCCATGCGATTGGGCTATCATGCGAATGGGTACTCAAACGTGCGATTGAACTTCCTTCCGTACGACTAGACACTATGCGACTGGGCTATATGCGACTAACTCTTAACCGTACGACTGAAACTACTCTGCGATTAGACTTATGCGACCGAAACCCTCAGTCGCATCACCTATCGTGCGATTGAGGCTCAATCGGGCGTCTGAGCCTCAGTCGGGCGATTGGACATCAACTAACACTCATTCGGCCGAATGGCCCTTCAGTCGCATAACCCTAACTGGGCAGCGACTGGAGTTCTTCATACACTGCAGTCGCGAACCCCCGTGCCCACACTCGTCTTAAACCCATTTTTCATACTAGGACATCATACAAGCATATACAAGTCCTACTTCATACCATAAACACACTACTCAAGATTTACCCAAATGGGTCAAACTTACACTATTCAAAAATAGGGTTTATATGTGGTTCCAGCCCCAAAATCGTTAGAAAACATGTAAATGAGGGGTCCTAGAACTCACATTAACAGGTAGAAGTTGATGAGCTTCGATTTGGCTAGCTTCTCGACAGATCTTGAACTCGGCAGCACTTTCCCTCTCTTCTTCTCTGCTCTCTGTCGCTCTCTGCCCCTTTCCGACTGAAATTTTGGGAAGGAGAATGGAGCTCTCCCCTTTTATACCCGTAGCTCATTCGCATCTGGTCCAGGGGCGACTGGACCTTCAGTCGCATCAACACTGTGCGATTGGACCCCAATCGCACGTGTTCCATGCGGCTCATACTTCATTCGGGCGGTTGAACTCCAATCGTGCGGTTGAGCTTCAATCGGCCGAATAGCCATGCGGTTGGACCTCCAGTCGCATAAATCACAGGCGACTGAGGCTCAGTCGCATAGCCTACCAAAAAGTCAAACTTTCGGGTGTTACAAATCCCCCCCCTTATTTTAGGTTTCGTCCCCGAAACCTGTCATTCCTCAAACAATCGTGGGTAATGCTGCCTCATGTCCTCTTCAGTTTCCCACGTCGACTCGGATCCCTTCCTGTGCCTCCACTGTACAGCACAAGGGGGACCACTTTATTTCTCAACTTTTTCTCTTTGCGATCGATAATCGCCACTGGTTGCTCTATATAATTGATCTTTTCGTCTACCTCGATATCATCCAGCGGAACGACCATGTCTTCGTCCGCCAAACACTTCCTCAGATGAGACACGTGGAAAGTCGGGTGGATTCCACTTAGTTCATCTGGCAATCTAACCTATAGGCCACCTCTCCTACTCGAGCAATGATTCGGAAAGGGCCTATAAATCGCGGACTCAACTTACCTCGCTTCCGGAATCGAATGATCCTTTCCAAGGTGAGACCTTCAACATAACACGATCTCCCACCTGGAACTCAATCGGCCTGCGTCGTTTGTCGGCATACGACTTCTGTCGGTCTTTGGCTGCCTTCATATAAGCTTTAATTCTTTCGAGCTTTTCAGCCGTAGCCTCTACCACTTCGACGCTTCCCAATTCTTTCTGACCAATTTCACCCCAACAGACGGGGTCCTGCATCTTCTACCGTATAACATCTCGTAAGGTGGCATGCCAATACTAGCATGATAACTGTTGTTGTACGAGAACTCAGCTAACGGTAAATGGTCATCCCAACTTCCCCCGAAGTCAATAACACATGCTCGGAGCATGTCTTCCAAAGTCTGAATGGTCCTTTCTGACTGACCATCAGTTTGAGGATGATAAGCCGTGCTAATATGCAACCTCGTCCCCACGGCGTCGTGGAATCTCTTCCAGAATTTGGATGTAAACCGGGTGTCGCGATCAGACACAATCGACACCGGTACACCGTGACGAGTCACAATCTCTTTGATGAAAAGATCAGCCAGCCTTTCGGACGAATATGTCTCGCGCATCGGTAAGAAGTGAGCACTCTTCGTCAATCGATCCACAATCACCCAGATCGTATCATACCCTTTCGGGTACGTGGCAGCTTTGTGATAAAATCCATGGTGATGTGCTCCCACTTCCATTCCGGTATGTCCAACGGTTGAATCTTTCCATACGGCTTCTGGTGCTCCGCCTTTACTTGCAAACAAGTGAGGCATTTACTCACATACTCCACCACATCACGTTTCATACCCGGCCACCAATAATCTTTCTTCATGTCTTGGTACATTTTGGTGGCGCCGGGATGAATGGAGTATCGAGACTTATGAGCTTCATCCAAAATCTTCATTCGCAGATCCCCAAGACGAGGAATCCACATACGCCCAACCGAGTTCTAACACCCGTTGCGTTCTCACCCAATTCTGCGACCAGACCTCTCATGCGTTCAGAGTTAAGATGTTCATCTTTCAAAGCCTCATCTTGGAACTCTTTGACCTGTTTCATTACGTCGGAGGTCATGATTAGCTGGTACGCCTTCACCCGAATTGGCTCGGGCCTCTCCTTTCGACTAAGGGCATCAGCCACCACGTTAGCTTTGCCCGGGTGGTAATGGATTTCACAGTCGTAGTCTTTTATTAGTTCCAACCACCGTCTCTGCCTCATATTCAGATCCTTCTGCTCGAAGAAGTACTTCAAGCTTTTGTGGTCCGTAAAGATGGTGCACTTCGTCCCGTATAAATAGTGCCGCCAAATCTTCAACGCGAAAACCACAGCTGCTAGCTCCAAGTCATGAGTAGGGTAATTAACCTCATGAACTTTCAGCTGTCGGGATGCATAGGCTATCACTTTTCCCCTTTGCATCAATACACATCCCAACCCCGAGTAGGAGGCATCAGAATAAACTACTAAATCTTCACTCCTATCGGGTAGTGCCAATACTGGAGCCTGGGTCAATCTTGTCTTCAGTTCTTCGAACGCCTTCTCTTGAGCTTGACCCCATTCAAATTTCACATCCTTCCGGGTTAACTTGGTCAGTGGAGAAGAAATTTTGGAAAAGTCTTGGATAAACCTTCGGTAGTAACCCGCCAAACCCAAGAAACTACGGATCTCGGATGGTCTTTGGAGACTTCCATTGCATTACTGCTTCCACCTTCGCCAGATCAACTAGAATCCCATCCGGATTTACCACGTGACCTAAGAACTGAACCTCACGCAACCAAATGCGCACTTGGAGAACTTTGCATACAACTTCTCCCTTCTCAGTGTCTCCAGAACTTCGCGAATGTGACCGGCATGTTCAGTCTCGCTTTTTGAATAAATCAAGATGTCATCAATGAATACTATCACTGATTTATCCAACATCGGCCGGCACACCCTGTTCATCAGACCCATAAAAGCAGCTGGCGCATTGGTCAACCAAACGACATGACGAGGAACTCATAGTGACCGTAGCACGTACGAAAAGCTGTTTTAGGGATATCCTGCTCCTTCACCTTCAGTTGATGGTAGACTGATCGAAGATCTATTCGTGAAAACCAACTCGCACCCTGAAGTTGATCAAACAAGTCGTCGATCCTCGGCAAGGGGTATCTGTTCTTTACTGTCAGCTTATTCAGCTCGCGGTAGTCGATGCACATCCTCATACTACCGTCCTTCTTCTTTACAAACAGGACCGGGGCACCCCAAGGTGAGATACTCGGTCTAATGAACCCCTTATCCAGCAGTTCTTATAATTGCTCCATCAACTCTTTCATCTCTATCGGGGCCAATCGATACGGTGCTTTGGCAACAGGTTGGGCGCCTGGTATCAGATCAATCTGGAACTCGATCTCTCTGTCAGGTGGCAATCCCGATAAATCTTCCGGGAACACGTCTGGGAATTCACGCACAACCGGAACATCAGATAGTTGTGGTGTTGGCTTTTCTACATCCTTTACATAGCATAAAAGGCGTTACATCCGCGCCTCATACATTTCCCCGCCACTGCCATTGAGATCACCTTCGGAATCGTAGTAACCCGATCCCCGTAAACTGTCACTGAACTACCGTCGGGCGCTGTCAAACTGATCATCTTCTTGCGACACACAATGTTCGCCTCATAATCCGCCAACCAATCCATCCTAAGCACCAAATCGAAACCGCCTAACGTCATCGCAAAGGGTTTAACTGGGAATTTGTGACCCTCCAGTTCTACATCGCAACCCTCAATAACCTCTGAAATCCTGGTGGTTTTACCTATAGCAGTCTCTACATCAAACGGCACATCCACACGCCTACTACTAACGGGCAATTTGGCACAGAAAGCAGCAGAAATAAAACTCCTACTGGCACCCGAATCAAATAATACAGAGGCTACAGTTTGGTTCACCAGAAACGTACCGGACACGACATCAGGGTCCGTCCTAGCCTCTTCCTGTGTCATCGTGAATGCTCTGGCGCTTGCTCTCGACCCTTCGCCCACTGCCTTCTTCACACCGGAACCCTCAGATCTCGGCTTCTTGCAATCTTTGTTCATATGACCACTTTCCCCGCAGTTAAAGCACTTCATCCCTTTACACTCTTTGGCCATATGACCGGGCTTTCCACACTTGAAACATACATTCAACCCCCATCTGCACTCACCACCGTGCTCTCGCCCACACTTCCCACACTTTCTCGACCCTGCACTTGTCACGACCACACGACGATCATCAACCCGTGCCTTCTTACCACTTGTCGAAGTATCACCCCGACCAAACCTCTTTCCCTGCCACTTCCTCTCATCACTCCCTTCTTACTGCCCTCAGATTTCACCAACGCAGCTCGTTCATCGTACAACCTCCCAGCTAAATCCACCGCCGACGTGAAAGTACTCGGTCGGGCGGAAATCAAGTGCCAACGAATTTCGGCTGGCAACCCCTGAATATACCGGTTAATCTTGCGATACACCGGCGTCACTTGCTCTGGCACCAACCGTGCCATGTCGTTGAACTTGGTGGTGTATTGTTGGTGGGTCATCGTTCCCGCCTCCAACTGCAGGAACTCTCTCTCAACTCTGTCCATCTCTCGACGAGGACTAAACTCCTCGATCACCATTCTCTTCAACTCAGACCACTTCATTTTTCCAATGGCCCTGCTACCTTCGGCCTGGACAATATTGTCCCACCAGCACAATGCCGTCCCCGTAAACGAGTGGGTAGCAAACTTTACCTTTTTATCCTCCTGGCAGTCACTGATATCAAGGACCGCCTCCATCTCTCTCACCCATTGGTGAGCATCAGCTGCCGTACCTGAACCATCAAAAGTCGGAGGCTTGCATCTCATAAATTTCCCGTAATCACAACCACGGGCTGTCTCCCTTACCTGTTCTTCCTCCTCTTCCTCTTCGTCATCGGACAATACCGTTTCTGCCCCTGTCTGTTGCTGTCTACCGGAGGACCGATTCCTCCCCCGTCTCTCATCTTCACGTACTGCCTTAATCACTTCGGTTACTACAGACGGCAAGATCGTCTGCATAACCTGATGTACCTCCTCGACAACTGCCTCCTTCACCGAGGCTCTCAACTTGGCGCTTTCGTCCGTCTCTTCCTGATGAGGAATCTCGTTCTCCTCACGAACTACTTTCTCTTTCCTAGATCTTCCTCGCGTGATACGCGGCTCATCACCACGTCCACCATCACGGGAAGCATCAGATGATCTATCACCGACCATCTCTATCACCGACCATCTTCTATCACACTGAAAGATTAAAACACCAACACGGTCATTCAAGGAAATAGCTCAGTTTATGTTAAGTACAGTAAGTCCCTAATTACAGTGGCCAGTTGTGATTAGCCACTTACTCTACTCTTTGTACCCCGAGCATCACCTATCCTGACTACATTAGTATTTCAGTCTAACAGTACACATAATTCACATCACATGCGCACATAATAACCATTTACTCTTTAAGAAAATACCTGATGGCACGCGACTACTCAGATGGCATTCTCATTCTCCCTGTCCTATTCTCAGTTTAAGTCTAGGTTTATTATGAAAATTTACCCATTTTAATTAAACTTTTGCTCTGATACCAACTTGTAAGGCCCGCTCACCGGGCACCTTACGGTTGGTTCTTCATCGCACGTATGACGTACATTTAAATACATGATCATAAAATACGCAGCGGAATTTATAAAATATGCATTCTCATTTCATCATAAAGGCTTTTACATCATTGTCTTGATTACAAAATACAAGCTTTTCCTTACATTGCTTAACTATACTATGATTGCTGCTGATGCATATTCCACAGCAATCATAGGGTCATACAGCGACCTCTACCGAAAGAATCTAATAAAAAGATATATTTCTCTTCATAAAGAAGATATTAAGTTCAAAAATATATTTTCTTTCATAAACAAGATTTCTTAAATAATCATGTTTATCAGGATTATCAAGAAATCTTGCACCTGCATGCAACATGATGTGTTGCGCGCATTACGGGCCCACAACACATGATGTTGCAGCATAATCAAAAAGTGAATGCCATCCCAAAAGAGCTGAGTAGTCGCCTCGTGCCATCCTCAGCAACACTACCTGCCAACTGGAAACACGTAAAAAGTCAGTGTTGCTGAGTGAGTTCTAGTTTTATAATAAAACATACTTTCATTCTCATTAACTGTTCTTCCATACATGTGTTCAACATATACGTACACGTAGATAATATTATTATTATCTCATCATTCATTACTTACTTTCATTCGTGTACTCTTCATCATTCTCGTTTACTTTCGTACATACATACTTTACATACTTTCGTACGTACTTTACTTTCATTCATACATTCATTACTTACGTTCGAACATTCATTACATTCATTCATACTTTCATTACTTTCGTTCGAACGTTCATTACATTCGGTGACATGTACAATACCCCCTTTCATCATACATACTACTGTTGCTGGACCTGTGGTGATTAGCCACGAACGTTGTGCACAAATGCTGATCCAGTCACCTGGGGTAAGTACATGCACCACTTATCTTTTCACTTTACTTCTGGATCAATGCCATATGCTATACCCCGAACGTTGTGCACAAATGCGGGTGCTGGACCTGTGATGATCAATCACGAACGTTGTGCACTAATGCTGATCCAGTCACCTAGGGCAAGCGGCAAGGATCCCATACATACTTCTGGTCAATCACAAAGACTGACCCCGATGTGCATCCTTCGGGGTAGCTAACCCGCACACCGTTGAGCTAACACCTGCCAGGGGTGTGCACCTCCTTTCATTTGCTTGCAAGCCTTACTTACATTCATTCATTCATTCGTTTATGCATGCATTCGTTCATCTTGTCCCTTCTTTACTTATCTTTCACTTTACGTTCTTAATACATTCTTTTCGTTCTTTCATTCGTCACGTAAAGTTATTAAAAGATAACATACATTACATAAGGAACATAAATACTTACATATCATCAGTATTCACCATCTATCATGGCAACATCATACTAACATACATACATCATACATACACTTCTACATTCACTCACATCAGCCCTGTTCGGGCGACTGAACTTATACCAGTCGCATGTCCTCCATGCTACTGGGCCATGCGATTGGGCTATCATGCGAATGGGTACTCAAACGTGCGATTGAACTTCCTTCCGTACGACTAGACACTATGCGACTGGGCTATATGCGACTAACTCTTAACCGTACGACTGAACTACTCTGCGATTAGACTTATGCGACCGAAACCCTCAGTCGCATCACCTATCGTGCGATTGAGGCTCAATCGGGCGTCTGAGCCTCAGTCGGGCGATTGGACATCAACTAACACTCATTCGGCCGAATGGCCCTTCAGTCGCATAACCCTAACTGGGCAGCGACTGGAGTTCTTCATACACTGCAGTCGCGAACCCCCGTGCCCACACTCGTCTTAAACCCATTTTTTCATACTAGGACATCATACAAGCATATACAAGTCCTACTTCATACCATAAACACACTACTCAAGATTTACCCAAATGGGTCAAACTTACACTATTTCAAAAATAGGGTTTATATGTGGTTCCAGCCCCAAAATCGTTAGAAAACATGTAAATGAGGGGTCCTAGAACTCACATTAACAGGTAGAAGTTGATGAGCTTCGATTTGGCTAGCTTCTCGACAGATCTTGAACTCGGCAGCACTTTCCCTCTTCTTCTCTGCTCTCTGTCGCTCTCTGCCCCTTTCCCGACTGAAATTTGGGAAGGAGAATGGAGCTACTCCCCTTTTATACCCGTAGCTCATTCGCATCTGGTCCAGGGGCGACTGGACCTTCAGTCGCATCAACACTGTGCGATTGGACCCCAATCGCACGTGTTCCATGCGGCTCATACTTCATTCGGGCGGTTGAACTCCAATCGTGCGGTTGAGCTTCAATCGGCCGAATAGCCATGCGGTTGGACCTCCAGTCGCATAAATCACAGGCGACTGAGGCTCAGTCGCATAGCCTACCAAAAGTCAAACTTTCGGTGTGTTACAATATAAAGATTATAGAATACACATGAAGAAAATCAAAAGTCGGGAGATGCAAAAACACATAAAAGATTTTGCATGACCGTGGTAACTTAAATAGATATAACTTGAGCTAAAAAGAGTTATGGGATCTACGACTTATTAACGAAAAGCGCTCGAAAAGTTACAAGTGAAAACCAAATTTGTTGTAGAAGTGGCGCCACCAAAGCCGCTGCCATTAGAAACACCATAAGAGACACCAATGATTAGCAAGTTTTAGCCCAACTGACACTGGGCGCCACTGACATCTGTGGTAGTGCTACCGACGTTGAATGTCGCTTTTGATGGATTTTGACCTAATTTAAGGAATTTTAAAATGATGTTAACCCAAGAACAAAAGACACATTCTACCACAGTAATCTTGGACGAAAACCTACCATCTTTCATCATTTCAAAGGCCTTCCAATATCAAGATCATCCAAATCCACATGCTTAATTCAAGTTACGTGGAGTATAAGTGATGACGCAAGGCTAAACTAATTATGATTCACTTCGGGGGACAAGTTTGTGCAAGCTTTTATCTTTCTTAGTTGTAATATAGTTTTGAGACTGAATTTGGAGCCTTTTAAGTATTATTGATTCAACTTGTGATTTGATCAAGTAAACAATTTTATTATGGTTAAACCTAATCTTAGTCTTATGTGACTTTGGTTTATCTTAATCATTGTGTAATTGGTTTTGGAGTTAGGTTTTCATTCTTGAATTGATGATTATATGAGTAAAGTCAATTAAACTTTAATATATAGTCATCACTTGGATTGTGTTATGTATATAGTCATCATTAATAACGTCTCATTAGGTTTAACTAAGATAATATAATTTTGTCAAATCGGAGTCCCGAAGTGAGTTGATTTTTCTCCAAGATTGTTAACAATTCAAACTTTACTTTGTTAATTTTATAATTTCTTAAATCAATACTAGCATTTTTCTGTAATTCCCTGTGAATTCGACACCCTTCTTACCCGTTACTATTAAGGGTGATTAGACATTCTTTTACTTATATTTTTGACTGACTACACAATATCGATTAAACTTCTCCGCGAACAATTCACAAACAGATTACCAAACAATTTTTCCAGCACAAACAAACATATACTATTTAAAGTTAACCGCTTGACATTATAATCATATATATGATTATGAATTATTATCAAATGTTCACGAACATAAACAATCTTTTCATTTTATTCTAATAAAAGAGTAACTAAGGAGATCACGTGTTAACATCATATTTTTTTCTCACCAAAATTTTAATGTCTCTCTTATTAAATAATTACATTAACTAATATGTTAATTCTAAGAAAACAAACTTTTATAAATATTTTTTTTTTCCTAAAACATCAAAAATTTTTTAAATCCAAAATATTTTAAATTATTAAAGTAAAATTTTTATAAATTAAAAATAATTAAAATTGAGAATTATAATAAGATTTTTTTTTTAAAATTGACATCTTTTTAGATAGTTTGTTTTGGAAAAAAATGTAATAAAAAGAGTTTAAACCAAAAATTTTAAAAGTTGTTATCATTATTTTAATGCTTATATTTAATCATACGTAATTTTAATTATATTATATCTTATAATATCATTTTATTATTAATAAAATTTCGTATTATTTACTGATTTATTTATTTAACACTATGATATATGAATTATAAGAGTAGTATAAAATATAGATGTTAAGCTGATTAAAAAATAAATTTACAAGAAGTATAAAGATTAGGTAGATTAATTATAAATAGAAGGTTATAAAGTGCATAAACGAATGTAAATGAACAAAAAGGAATACACTATTGAACGTTTACATACATAAATAAACAAACACAACATCTGTTTATGTTCGCTCACATCCGCTGATTACAGTCATGTCTTAACAATAATAATAAAGGGTGTGGATATTGAAACACCCCAAATTATAAATTAAAATTTTAAATTTTTATACGTGTCGTATAGGCCCATACGCGTCATATAGGGGGTCGTATAGCCCTATACGGGGGTATAACCCCTCTTACAGCCCCTGAAATTATTCTTATAGTCAGTGTCGAAATTTGATATACGTGTCGTATAACCCTATATGTGTCGTATATGGGGTCGTATAGTGCTATATGGAATGTAAACTCTGTGACAGTTCTCTTGAATTTTTTTTTTTTTAATGTATTCGATCCTGTATGTCGTATATGAACCCATACGCGACTTTCAGAGGGGTGTGAGTGTATCTATGCTAGAACACTGATAAAAATGAACAAATATGACCTTTCAATGAGACGCATCAAAAACCCTCCAAAACCCTCAAATCTGCAGCCTCAAGAACACACACAAATACTCATTCTCTGCACACCGATCTGAAATGACATCAACAAAATGGGAAAGCTACCACCATCACTGAGAACCCACAAGAACATAGAACTACCAGTTCGATCCCTACTGAAAAACGTTCAATCACCCCTCAACAATCACAATCACAATCACCATCACAATCCTCCGACCATCATGGCCGGAGAAAACCCAAATCAACCACCGCCACCACCGTCGCCAACCGCCCATGTCCGCCGGTGACCTTCGCTTCCTCCGACATCTCCGCCGCTAAAACCTTTTCACCTCCCTCACCACCACCACCAAATACTCATCGCTCCTAAACACCCGATTCTGCAACTCTGTTCTCGAATCGTTCTCCTCTGTTTCCTCAAACGTTCAAGATTCAATCGCTTTGCTCAATCACATGACGAAAGTCTACCCTTCGTTCACCCCTGATAAAACATCTTATCATATACTGTTATCCCAATCTTGCACAAAGCCCGTTTTTGATCTTTGAATGTTAATCAAACCCTAAACCTAATGGCGTCAAAAGGGTTTCAACCCGATAAGGTTGCTACTGATGTTGCGATTCGGAGTCTTTGCTCCAATGGGCATGAAGAACACGCGATTGAGCTGATCAAGAAGCTGTCACAGGTTCCATTGACAAAGCCTGATGCATATACTTACAATTTTTTGGTGAAAAGATTGGTAAAGATTCGAACTTTGAGTAGTGTTAGTTTGTTTATTGATGAAATGAGAGAGGGGTTTGATGTGAAGCCTGATTTGGTGACTTATACTATCTTGATTGATAATGTTTGTAATGGGAAGAATCTACGCGAGGCTATGCGGTTGCTAGAGCTATTGAAAGAGGAAGGGTTTAAGCCTGATTGTTATCTTTATAACACAATTATGAAAGGTTATTGTATGTTGAGTCATGGGGGTGACGTGTTGAGGGTTTACAGGAAGATGATTGAGGAAAAGATAGAGCCTGATTTGGTTACTTATAACACTTTGATTTTCGGGTTGTCGAAATCGGGCAAGGTTAAAGATGCTATGAGGTTTCTTAAAGCGATGGCGAAAATGGGCCATTTTCCTGATGTGGTTACGTATACTTCGTTGATGAATGGGTTGTGTAGAGATGGAAATGCGCTTGGTGCGTTGGAACTATGGGGGAAATGGAAGATAAAGGATGTAGCCCGAATGAGTGTACGTACAACACTTTGCTTCATGGGTTGTGTAAGGGGAAGGAGTTGGATAAAGGGATTGAATTGTATGGTGTGATGAAGGAAAACAATATGAAACTTGAGTCGGGGTCGTATGGGACAATATTGAGGGCGCTTTGTAGAAGTGGTAAAACTGCAGAGGCATATGAAGTGTATGATTATGCTATAGAGAGTAAAAGTTTGACAGATGTTGTTGCTTATACGACGTTAGAGAGTACACTTAAGTGGCTGAAGAAAGCTAAAGAACAAGGCCTTGCTGTTTGATGATTGGGCTGGTACTCTGTTATATCTTCATATCTTTTTACTTATTTGTATTCATCATCAAGATTATTTTCCTGCTATAAGTGTTTTCCTGCTAAAGATGCCCCCATTCAATTACTTATTATTACATAGTTTATATAAAAGAAAGCAAATTTCGTCATTTATTGGTTAGGAATAGACTTGCCTAAATATGTTCATGATCCAATTTCTATCTGGATTCTTGTTGAACTATGGAGCATTGTAAAGTTTGCTTAACTAGTTCGGTCAAACATTAATAGGCATAGGCACGTATTAAACTGTGTAATGTCAAGCGGTTTTGAATTGTGAGGTGTGGATTGAAATATTGAATACTTCTATTAGTTTTATTTCCCATAGGAAGGATATCAAATAGAAGCTTGGTTTGCTTTGAGTTTGTTGATAGGCATTCAACTTTAGGTTTGCTTTAAGCTTGGTTTAAAAAGCGCGCCTAGATCTCTTTGTGTAGGTAGGGGCCGTAAGGCGAGCTTTGTACAGAAGGCGTAGACGGGCACCAGAAAACGGCTTACGGCGACTTTTAGTGCAACAGGATGTTGTAAAAGAAGATTTTTAGGTTGTACATGTAGGTAATTTATATATTAAATCATATATAAAGCTTATTTGTAGTTAAGTTATGAGTTGGTGATTGTAAAAATAAAGAATCTATGAAAAATACAAGAAGAATAATGTAAGCACCGTGTGCCTCGCATACCCATTAGCAGTGTGTTTTGGGCTTCGGTTTTGACCTTGTTGCTTTGGTGCTCCTCTTGTTTTTTAAAACCAAGGCTATGAATTTGAGTTTGATGGTTAATGTTTTGAGCCCATTATCACCGTTCCTTGCTTCTAGCTTTATTTTTTGTTTGTGATTTTCATATAGTAGTGAATTAGACGAGTGTAATTAGGAAGCCGTTTGGTTCTCGTGTGAGTTGTGTCCCACTTTAGTTAATACTAGAGATCGTAAAATAGACGGGTTGGGTTGTGGAACAGGTTGATGCTGGTAGTTTCTCAGTGAGAGTTGGGTTGGGTTGACCCAAGTACTTCTGTCCATTTTCTTTAAAAGAACTTACAAATGATTAATGTGTTAAATCTGATCACAAGAACTGTAACATTATAATAAGACTAAATTCTTTTGAATAAAATTTTGACGATTTTAGAATTGTTCAATGAAGAACACAACCCAACAAGACCATAAACGAAATTTCACCAAGGAAGAGAACCCTAACTCAAGTACCTTAAAACATGCGACTGGTGAATTTTTACCGACCATTAACATAAAACGCCTAAATATCTTTATGGATACATGAACATTTTGCTTTTTGTGGTGAGCCAAAATCCCTCAGAATATTTACTCATGACTACAGCTATGAAAATGAACGCCATCGAAGTGACCATGAGGACAAGACAACGTTTCGACGGTGGACTCTGAATGCTGCCATTATCTTCCATGATCTCAGTGGTCGGGCTTGATGGTTCATCCTGACCCATGAGCTTGTTGTACTCGGCCTCCATGCAAACCGGTCCGCAAGGCAAGCTAATAGACCTGCTATGAGAGTTTTGTCTCACATAGGTTTTAGCCATTTGAGATTAAACCTGTAGAAAGTGGGTTAGTTTTGATTGGGTATTTATAGAATAAAACACAAGGAAACATAACAGATAACTAAGTTGATTAAGGCATGTGATGAGATCTCCTTAAAGAACGTGTTTCTTGATGGCAACAAAGGCTTTATTGAATCCCCATTTATCTAATCCCCACCATCATTATCATCATGCATGTTTATATTTTTACTATGTACATGTTTGTTAAAACTGTGGGATTTATATGTACAACCAATTGGCGATGTATCTTTATATTTTTAATAATATGCTTTAATTCAAGGAATTGTTACTTAAATCACCAGGGTTTGTGGATTCATGCACCTAGATTATGGGGGCCACTTTAAGAAAATCTCCTTAGGCGTCGTACTGGTGGTTTGCTGTCTTTATGGGGTGCTATTGACTTTCAAAACAACTAATCCGCGTCTTTACTCTCACTATTGACGTGGTCACGCTACGACCTTTTGATTGATTTATGTGGATGGTATTATTCTTATCGGCTCTTTAATGAGATGATATGCAATATTATTACTTCTATTGGCATGGTCACCCTACGACGTTTTGATTGTTTCTATCTTGAAGACGGTACGTTTAGGAATTTGCAGAGATGTCTAATTGCTAGAAAACCACTACTTTTGTTGACACCAAATCCAAAATTAGTCGTAGGAGACCTCGAGCCGAAGACCCCTAGTTGTATGTCTTGTTAGTGCTGTATAGTACCGAACCTACAATCAATCAATCATCTTGATACAATTTTAACTTTTATATAAGGACGATCATCAACTATTACACTTTAATATTCTTAAGCGTATTTTTTGTTACATTCACTGCACTGTAGAAGTGTAGATCATGTGTTTAAACTGTGATATTTAGATAAACAAACGAATATACCTAATAAGTTTCACTTTTGTAGTGGGGTCTAGGGAGGGTGAAATGAGGGCAAATCTTACCCCTGTCTTGAAAGATAGAGAGACTAATCCCGATGAAAACCCCCGGCTTGCGCAAAGGTTATACTAGGGACATAAAGCATGTAAAAACACATCATATTTCGATACCTATTAAAAAGGTTGTTCAAACACTTGTTGGTTCACTTGTGGTTATTGCATGTATTTTTAGAGGTAACTTGTTATTTTGGTTTTTCAGCATCAGAAGACTCCCTCCATAGTGTTAAGGTGATTATCACGGTGATGCTAATGTTTTTGAAACGTTGACTGCAAATCTACTGATTGAGCTTTATAATCCTTCACTACGTGCCTGTATTATTTGTTGTAAAAATTTTAGTGTCGTTTGACTCGTCTATCTTTTAACGAATATGCATCATATACCAAACGTATCTAGGTTGATATTCACTTTGTTAGAAAAAATTAGAGATGATTAGCTACGTTTTACTTATGTTGACATCTTCACTAAGGTTTGTAGTCATCTCTTTCGAATGCTTTACACTGGTTTGTATGTTCCGACATATATTTGTTCAAATTGTGAGGTTAGCAAAAATGTAAGTTAGAACATGTAAATGTATTTAGAGTTTTTATTAGGGCTATTTACAAACTAAACCGAACGCAAGTCTGTTCAAACTTGGTTCGTTTACAAAACCGGGTGGCTCGGTTCGGTTTATTTACAAATTCGAAAGAAAAGTTCATGCTCGAACTGGGTTCGGTTTGTAACCGCACTTGATTCTACTCGATTTGGCTCAGTTTTAAATTACAATGTATTTCAAAACTACAAATTATCATTCTTTTAAGAGTCTCAACTCAAACTCAACAATGAATCAAAAAAAAAATACAAAATAAGTTTAACAAAATAAAATTTTAAGACGGAATTTTTTTTAACTAAAGTTCAAATAATCACAACATAACCCACACCATGTTTCCTACAACCTTTTCTATATCCACCATACCGGCTTTTTCCCCTCTAACTATCCATTAATAGTCTTTTTTTTACAGAAATGACTATAACATAGTCTCTTATTCGTATTAACAGCTACTATATGAGGAACGTTTTTGTGCGGTGCTAACAACTTGTATAGATAATATTTATCTCTGAGATAAATAGTCTAGGAATGTTTTTGTGCGGTGCTAATGACTTGTATAGATAATATTTATCTCTGAGATAAATAGTCTTTTTTGTGCAATTTCAAATGTAAAGTAAGTCTCCGTATTTTATTGGTGAAACTTAGTACTGAAATACAACAAACCCTTTGTTTTCATTGTTTTCTTCTTGTTCGTTTAAAATAATGGAAATAAATGAATTTTACCATAAAAGAATTTGACACTCCCCTTTTTACATATTTTATTTCATTGATCAGTAATAATATGTCAGAAATTTTAATGTAGTATACACGATAATCATAAACAAACAAACAAACAAACAAACAAACAAACAAAAAACATACCCAGTATGTCCCACTGAAGGTAGGGTCTGGGAGAGGTAGGTGGTGGCTAGTCTTTCCTCTATCTTGGGAGACAGAGAGACCGCTTCCAAAGAACCCCCGGCTCGACAATGATAACAACCAGATTATACTGCATATATCACATAAGTATACATCACAATAGAGTTTTGTATATGCATATGCATGTACATAAACAAAATAACTAGATTATATTACATACATCACATACATCACATAAGCATTAGCATACTCATAACAATCAGTAATAATGCATACATCACATAAGCAATTAAGTATACGTCACAAAAGCAAACACAACATCATTGAAACAAGTTGGAGGCTGATAAATTTTACTATGATATTAGCAAGGAATAAAGCAGATAAATTTTACTATGATATTAACAATACTAATATGGCAGTTAGCACTAAGGCTTCACCTACATTGGACAAATAACGTTACCCTACACATCACGTGTGGACTATCGTATCAAGGCCCACTAGTAGTCCCTAACTTTAATTCTACGCCTCCACTCACTCCTATCTTCGACCATATGCTCGGAAAGGTGCAACTTTACCATATCCCGGCTAATCATCTCATCCCAGGTCAACTTAGGTCTTCTTTTACTCCTCCTGTTACTTTGGATCATATGTACCCTTTGTTGTGGCCCTCGGAAGAGAGATAGTTGACGGGAGTTGTAGTCATACTCCCATCTAACTATAGCTTTCAAGTCAGGACCTTCAATCATTTGACGGAAAGTCTTTCCTATGATTGTTCCTTCCTTTTCAACCTGCTCTCTTTGCTTCAACTTTTTTTTAATCCTTGCTCTTGTAGTTAACTCAGCAAGGTGAAAGCTGCTCAAATGATTTTGAACGTGAGCAGCTATTTGAGAGTTGGAGGGGTTGGAGAATGACTTCTCTGCTAACTCAGCAATATTAAACCTGCTTGAGTGAAGCAGAGATGTAGTGTTGAGTCTGTTCACTTGGCCATTCTCTCTTTCCACAACAATGTTGGGAGAAGAGGTTTCAAACTTCCATTGCACGATTCCTTTCCTAGGAATGAGGGTTGATTTGGCAGCTTGTTCCCTTTCTTGGTGTCCAATAGAGTCACCAGTTTTTTTAGTTTCTTCTCTTCTTCATTTAGCGAATTAGATTTGACTGATAAGAGCCAAAGTGCCTGGTCCAGAGTTGCCCTAGGCGAATCAAGAAATTCATCACTTGTGAGGGCACTGGAGGATCAATCAACAAATGTTAATTTGATGGATTCCTCTACACAAGAGATTTCGCTCAAAGTAGTACAATTTAAAATCTTTTTTTTATTTCCTTGAATTCCTCCAATGTCAGAGGTTTACTTGGCTTAGAGGATGTCTTAAATGACGAGTGAGTGGTTAATTGTTGGGTAGAAGAGGGTTGAGTTCTGGGAAGAGTTTTGGGTTTTATGGGTAGTGAAGGTGGTTATTGTAAGACAATGGGTGATGAGGGTATGACTGATGGTATAGGTTCAGGGTAGTAGGGTTCAGTGGTGGGTTCCGTTTTTATTAGAAAGGGAAAGTGTGTTGCCTTAAGTTTAGTTTGGGGTTGAGATTGAGGTGTAGGTTTGGGTGTTATCCTCTGAGAACTTGAGTAAACCTCATTGCTTTTCCTAAGTGAATGTCAGCTTTGATGTCACTGACATGTCGCTGCAGGGTTCTATCAGACATAAGACCAACTTGTCTGCCAGAGAAGTCATGGGCTCTAAGATATGCTTTCATCCATGCTCTGTCTCCCATCTTCTTGGCCACAACAAGTTGGGCTTCTTCTTCTTCTTCCTTCTTCTTTTTTGCCTTGAGCTTTTCCCTAGCAGCTTTTCTCCTCTCCTATGCCATTTGATCTTTTTCTTTGTTGAAAAGCCACAAGATCATGTCGTTGTCATGAGGAGCTAGTTCTTCAAAATAGAAGCCCCTAGAACTTAAGAAGGCTACTTTTTCTCTTCTCATCTGCTGCTCAGCTTCCTCTTTCTTCATCTTCTTCTCTTCTTTTAAAGCCAACCTTGCCGCTTCATCTTGTTATTTTTGAAGCCAGGTTGCTTTTCTAAGTCTACCAGCTCCTCAAGTGTTAAGAGGAGCACATCTTTATTAGCTAGACCTAGATTTACAAGATTGTCGATAATCTCCACTCTCTTCATGTTATTGATAGCTCCTGAGCTGCCACAGATGCTTTGCTACTTGCAGCTACTAGCTTTCCAGTCGGGAGTTTACCTTTCCTTTTGAGATTCTCCATTCTTTCCTCTTCTAACAATTCTTCCGTAGATATCTTTCTTTTGCCTTTGATGTCTTTAGACGCTTGAGTCTTTGGAGACTCTGTTGTAGAGAATTCAGGTTGGTGAGTGGTGATTTGAGCTTGTGATGATGAAGGTGGTTGAGCAGGAGGAGTTGTGAGATAGTCTTCACTATTTATCTCAGAGGCTAGTTCAAGAATTGCCTCTGTGATAATTAGATCATCAGAAAAGAAAGATAGTTGTAAGGATTCCTAGAAGTCTGATGCAGCCAAAACACTCTTGTAACTATCTACTGATCATAACAACTGAAGAAGACATCAGCTGAAGACAACAGCTGAAGGTAACAGCTGAAGACAACAGCTGAAGGTAACAGCTGAAGACAACAACTGAAGTCATCAGCTGAATACAACAGCTGAAGGTAATAGCTGAAGACAACAACTAAAGTCAACAGCTGAAGATAACAGCTGGAGATAACAACTGAAGTCAACAGCTGAAGACAACAGCTGAAGACAACAGCTGAAGGTAACAGCTGAAGACAACAGCTGAAGACAACAACTGAAGACATCAGCTGAAGATATCAACTGAAGACAAAGTCTGAAGACAAAGTCTGAAGACAATTTTCAGTAGTTGTCACAACAAATGAAGAAGTACTCTTCAGTAGTTGTGATGATCCTCTTTCAGTAGTTATCACAACAGCTGAAGAAGTATTCTTCAGTAGTTATCACAACAGCTGAAGAAGTATTCTTCAGTAGTTGTGATAGTCTTCTTTCAGTAGTTTCATGTAATGATCAAGTCTTCCTGCATGCTGCACAGAACATGAAGTAGTATTGCTACGAAAGTTTTACACCACTTCAGAAACATTTCAAGTATAAAATCTTTCAAAGCCAAGACCAATATCTTCTGAAGCCCGAAATGAAGTCTTCCTTAGCTTCAAGACAAAGTCTTCCGAAGCCAAGAAACCAAGACAGATTCTTCCGAAGACTTTTATCATACACGCTTTTATCTGATGTACTTTTTCTAAAAAAAGCTGAACCACTTTGCCGCTGCCCACTCTGGTTGGTCACTAACTTATATAAGTTGGTGAAAAGGTCCATGCTTTAGGAAAACTGTACATTGAGATCTTGGGTCAAACCTTTCTACTTTATGTACTTTTATCCTTTTTGTAATATATTAGGATGTGAGCTATGGCATGTCATAGTCACTAGCCAAAAGGCAATCTGCCTTTTGACTCTATATGGATTGTGTTGTCTAGTTCATGTTATGTATCCAGCTGGCCTTCAAAGTATGGCCGTCTGTAGGTTGTTGTATATAGTATCTCAAAGTCTTGTAATGTATGTATACTGAATACTTGTAACTTTGAATTTGAGAAGCAATATACAACATCCTTGAAAACCAACCACTTGTGTTGTTATCTTGTTCTTTCTTTCTGAGTTTACTTTTGTGTTCTTAGCATCATCATAACCGGTTCCCCATTTGATCTGTTAAGTGTTCTAATACACTCTCCTCATTGTGTTGTTGTGTTGTAAGTGCTAACCCTTCACCCGGTCCTGCAATAGTCCTTCCGCAGCTTGGACTTCAGCTTCAGAAGTTAGTGAGTATTCTTCCGCAGCTTGGTCTTCAGCTTCAGAAGTTGGAGGGATCACACTACCTGTCCCAACTTATTCAGTTGCTGCGCCATCTGTCCCTATATCCCCTTTGAAATCAATCTCAGGTTCAATGTGGACCTCAGGTTAACTAACTCATTTCTCAGTGGTAGGAGGTGCATTCAACCTTTGAAGTTCCTCAGCTCCAAAGTAAGTCATAACGACATCTGGACTTGGTTGTTTAAGTGAAAACCTCATTAGGAATGTACTTAGGAATCTATTAAGATTCATGAGCATTTTTAGGTTCACTTGAAGTATGATTAGAGGTGGCTCAGGGAAAACATTTGCTTTTTGAGCAGGGTATTTTGAAGAGAGGGTTGTAAGAGCCAAACTTTGCTCCACATGAGTTTCAAACTGAACATTCTCCCCTTTTTTGGTAGCATTATCTTGAGAGCTTGATAAGCTGGAGGAAAAAGTCAGCGAGACTTGGATTGGTACATGCCTAATAGATCTCTCAATCTGTGTCTTAGCTAGTTGAGCCTTGAGATATTCAATCTCAAGTTGCTGAGTGGTAGACCTATCTTCTAAAGTCTTAACCTTTGATTCAAGGTTTGAGACTTTAAAAAGTAAGCCTCTTATTGTGAGTTGCATACTTCCCTCATCTTCTTTAGAAGAATCACGAGGAGATGAGATAACATACCTTGTATGTTCATTTTAACCTTTGATTCAAGGTTTGAGACTTTAGAAAGTAAGTTTCTTGGCACCCTGATTTCCTCTGCGAAGTGATGTCTCTTTCAGAGTCATCAATAGGCAGAGTTGCCGTAGATTCAGTCTCAGAGATGTTACTACTGTCCTGAGAGGCCATTGAGACATTGTTAGTTGTGGTAGCTAGATCTACATGAGTCCCCTCCACATCAGTGGGACTCACCTCAGTTTGGCTTTGCTGATGGGGGCTAGAAGTCAGAGGTTTCTCTAGGCTCAGTTGATCTTTGGGTGCGTGTTATAGATCAACATCATGGCCTTGAAGGAGTATGAGATCCTCATTAGTACAGGTATTACTGGTCAGTAAAGGATATGGGAGTTATGCTTAATGACCCGAGACCTTGATCAATATCTAGAGGCTTAAAGCCTGTGATTTGGCTGTCCCTTATTGGTTGCTCAGGGGAGTATTGTGACTCAACCTGAGAGCTTTCAGCTCGGGTTTGAGGCTCATGGGATTGAGACTGAGAAGACTCAATACCCATACTGAGGTCAATGGTGAAGGATGGTTGGACCTCAGACTAAGTGGAAGCCCATTCTTCCACTCTAGTCTTTTTGGATGGAACATGAGGTGCTTTTTCAATCAGAGAAGATGGAAAAAGGGTTCGCTTAGGACGTCTTTGGTATGTTTATTTGATGGGATGAGGAGGTAGAGTTGTCAGTGAAGTGGGTGGTGCTGGTGTGGGTTCATCACCTGTGGAGTTTATAGGGAAGTCAGCAGGAGTCATTGGCTCGATCATACCTGGAAGGAGTGCAATATATCTTCTGGTGAAGTTGGTGGACACCCTGTTTAGAACTTTGAAGATGGCCGACCTCATGGGAGGGATAGAAAAAGTAGCTTCACACACAAGCTTCTCTTGATCCAGCTCGTAGTTGATGGTATGCTGAATGAACCTGGGATACATGTAGAATGTCTTCCTTTGAAGATTTCCCCTGAGGTTATTTAGTACAAACCTGAAATAGTGAACCGAAGGCCTTTTACCAACCCATGAACTAGGCATCCTAGGTCATAGGAAATTTGATCCCATCCCCCTGATTTGTTAGATAGAAAGTGAAGAACTATGTGGAGCAGGAACTTCCAGTTGTAGGAGAAGTTGAACTTGTAAACCGTTGACCTGCTCACGTCACCACCATACCCCATTTGGGTATAGGTGTCCTCTAAATCAGATTTGGGAATTCCGTAGGAGAACCCTCATCATGAATCTCTAAGTGCTCCCTGATGGTCTGTTCAGATATGACCAATTCTTGGCCACAGATTCTTGACCTAATAACCCTAACTTTATTCAGGGTGTCAATCTGACCATTAGCCCAAAACTCGGCCATTTGGTTGGAGTAAATGATGGGGTTAACGTTGAGAGCTGTGTAATAGGTGGACTGAATCATAAACTGGATGATTTCAGAGAAGTCGGCATCCTTTGAGGAGTCAAGGATCGCGACTTGTTTGTGCTGAGGGTTCAGATCCATTGTTGAAAGAGATTGGGAAGAATAGGATAAGTTTAAGAGAGTGAGAGTGAAGATGAAGAGCTGTTAGGCCTTGCAAATGGGTAAAATGATTAATAAGTGAGGTCGGAAGTATTTAAATGTGGTAAAATGACGGATGGATAAGGTGAAATGATAGATTGGTGTATGATTTGAAAGGAGCGGTAAGAATAAGTCGTTTAAATATACCGATATCATTAAGAAAATGTTTACCTTTTTACAGAGTGGGGCCCAAAGATTTACGTTACACGACAAAACTTTCTGCCAAGAGTATGAGTCTTCCGAGTGTAATTTCTTTTGGAGTCAAACTTACATCCGAAGGTAAGATAGTCTCACTTTTGAGAGTAAGAAAGTCTTCTGAATGAAAAGTTTTATCAATTCGGATATAGATTTGGTAGCACATTGAATGTTCTTCCGAAGCTTAAAACCTTTTCCGAATATAATACAAGTTTAGAGAAGTTTTCTTTGGAAGATAAGTAAAGATATCTTCCGAGGAAAGTTTCTCTTCGGAATAACTCACACTTATTTAGCAAATTTTGAACGAAATACCTTTGTAACAGGCTTAGATTGTTTGACATAGACAAAACACATATTAAAAGTTTTTTATAGGAGATAAGTTAGTCAATGTTTATCATCCCAATAGCTGTAATAAGATAATTAAATCTTTTTTCATCAAATGCTTTTTTGAACAAATCAGCATATTGTTCATTTGAGTAAACTTTGATTAGTTTGATCAGATGCTTCTCATGAATATCACTAATAAAGTGGTACCTGATGTCAATGTGCTTTGTCTTAGAGTGCTTGACCGAATTTTCTGTAATAGAAATGACACTCTTGTTGTCAATGTGAATGGGAGTCTCCATGAAATTGAAGCCATAATCCAACATCTAATTTTGAATCCACAACAGCTGAGTACAACAACTAGCAGCAACGATGTATTCAGCTTCAGCAGTTGATGTTGAAACACAAGATTGCTTCTTGCATTGTCAGAAGATTATCCTTCCAGTAAGAAATTGACAATTTTCTGATATTGATTTCTTGTTGATGTTGCAGCCACCATAGTCACTATCAGTGTAGCCATAGAGATTAAAGTCTTGATTCCTAGGATACCAAAGACCTAACTTGGGAGCTTCTTTGAGGTATCTTAGGATTCTCTTTGCAGCAACTAGGTGAGACACCTTTGGAGCAGCCTGATATCTTGCACAAATGCAGGTTGCAAATATAATATCAGGTCTACTTGCTGTGAGATACATCAG
Organism: Flaveria linearis; assembly: GCA_024085815.1. Classification (NCBI taxonomy): domain Eukaryota; kingdom Viridiplantae; phylum Streptophyta; class Magnoliopsida; order Asterales; family Asteraceae; genus Flaveria; species Flaveria linearis. Next base: position 25,863 of record JABSNV010001361.1, on the reverse strand, counting down.
AGATCCAATAATTGCCCTATACTGATGTTGATCAGTATCCTCCTCCTCGAAGTCAGGACAAAGATTGTGATTTCTGCGTATATGTGTCTTTGCTGGCTTGCAATCTTTCATCTCAAATCTTTCTAAAATGTCATTGACATATTTAAATTGATTAATGAAGAACCCATCTTTCATCTGCTTCACCTGAATTACAAGGAAAAAGTCCATTTTCCCATGTAACTCGTCTAAAAAAAACTTTTTCTTCATAGTGCTTTCAAAGTCTTTGCACATTTGTTTATTTGAAAAGTAAAATATGATATTATCAACATAGACTTGTACTAGCAAAATGTCTTTTCTGGTCTTCCTTATAAATAAATCTTGTCAATGGTACCTCTGGTGTAATCATTATTCAGGTTAAACTGAGACAAAGTCTCATAGCACAGCCTAGGTGCTTGGTGTAACCCAGAAAGAGCTTTGTCCAATTTGCACACGTAATTGGGATGTTGTGGGTCTTCAAATCCTAGAGGTTGGCACACATAGACTTCTCTGTCAATATCCCGATATAGAAAACACACTTGACATCAAGCTGGTAAACTGTAAAGTTCTTGGATGCTGCTGACGGGTGGTTCAAGGAACAACCCTTTTATGATGTTAAAACACGTGATATTCTCATATTTGGTTGTGTAATTATCTTGAATTAGATAACTACAGTTGCTTTTGTTTCAGGCACATTATGGAGCTTAATATGAAGAAAACGCAGCTGTGGACGGACCTCGACGGGATGGAGCAAGGAAGGATGGGAAGAAGGAATCAAACAAGAAAAGTGGGGGTCTACCGTAACTTACGGTAGCCACCGTAAGTTACGGTGGCCCCCTAAACACTCTTATTTCCACCGTAATGCAGTGGATTTCCACCGTACTGATTTGGTTTCCACCGTAACTTACGGTGGGTACCGTAAGTTACGGTGGATGCTGACGAAAAAGTGCAACTTGCCTTAATAAAATGGTTTGAGTGGTGCCTTTTGCTCATATTCTGGATCTGACGAATTCTTTCCATAAAAGAGGCAAAAGTGGTTGTTCTTGCATCATTCCAAACATTTCTCAACATTTGATTTGTGTTTTTGATTCATATGAACATGAATCATTGTGTGAGGATGAAGATTCAAGTCATGCTTGGCTAAACTTGTGGTGATCATCCTAGATGTAAGGTTTGCTTTTGAAACACTATGTTTGTGCTTGAATTTCTAGAATGATAACTTTGAATGTTTGTTTGAGTTATTATGGTGTTTGGATATTTGTTTGTAAGTTGTTGATTGTTGTTTGATGTTAACCCAAACCATACGTTCTTGGTGCCATGGGCAATCGAGATATCATGGGAGGGATTAAGGTTGGATAATTGTCAATTGATCATCGAGTAACAACCTCGCATTTTACAATCCGAGTACTTAGTTCTCTTTCATCACAAACGACTATTCAAGTACGAACCATGTCTATGTGGTTCTTTCTAGTAAGCATAAACATAAGTGTGGATTAAAACCTGAAATCTAGGGTGATCACTTGTTCTTAATCTGTTACAAAGGTACGTTGTGATTTGAAATATATTTAGTGTTATTAGTTCTTAAACCAAAACAATCCAGTTCTTGATATTTACTTTATTGTCATTTTAAAACAATTGTAGTTAATTTACAGGACTATAAGATAAACACATATTCCACAAACTCCCTGTGTTCGATACCCACTTACCGCTAGCTAATTAGTAGTACTTGGTTTTAAATTTGATTGAGACTTCGACCTCACGTCAAATTTTGGCGCCGTTGCCGGGGAGTTGTGCGCAACGTGTGTTTGCTTATTAGTTTTGTTTTGTTATTTCGGTGTTACACTGGTTGTGTGGAGTGTGCAGGTTTTGTTTCAGGTGTATGCATACCAGAAACTCGAGCTCATCATCACCATTAGTGTTTGATCCAGAAATTGAACGAGCTGCTCGTAGAAACAGAGTATTACATCGACAAAACAAATCAGTGGTTCACCAATAGCATCTACATCACCCGTTACATCACAAAACACAATGGATCCGCTTTCACCGCCTCCTACTGCGGGTCAAACGACACCATCCGAGCCTTTACCTAATCTTCCTACTACATTACCCCCTGAGACTAAACCAACCCATACCCCATTACCTACAAGTACCCAAACCGAACATTCTTTTAGCTTTGACCCATCAGCACCCATTCCGCCCTTTTCATATTTCTTCCCAACAACCGGTCAATCATCATCGTCTAGACCAGTACCAACACCACAACCATATCAATCCAACCCATCCATATTTCATACTCCCTCTACTTCTCAAATGCAACCGGATACACAAGACCAACAACCTCAAGTTGTACAAACATCGGGAGTAGGACGAGCTGGTGTTGATGGTGGTTATGGTGATGAATTTAGGAGATATGAGGAAGAAGGGTACACGCACGAAGGAGATGTTGATCAAGGAAATTATGTTTAGTCAAGGACAAGCTATGCAAGGATATGGGAGACTACAACCACAAGTTGTGCAGCAACAAATTATACCACAACAAATACAACCCCAAGTGAGGCCACATGGGCCACAGTTTCAAGAGCAGATTCCTCCAAAACATGGGGGAGCAATCTTTCAACCACCGTTTCAGCAATTCATGCCTCCAGGACCACAAGTTCAAAGACCAATGGGTCCCCAGCGACCAAGAGTTAGGTTGGGTGTTCCACGAAGGCATAATTGGGATGCTGCTAGGGTATTGAGGCACACTTTCGTCCAATCATCATAAATAATCCTTCACCTGTGGTCATCCCTCAAAACAATCAAGGGAGAACGTTTGAAGTCCGAACAAATTCACTTCAAAGTTTGCCAAAGTACAAAGGGTTAGCAACGGAAGAACCCTATTTTCATTTGGAAGCTTATGACTCAATTTGTAACACAATTGGTGGTCAAGGATTTTCTGCGGATGATGTCAAGTTGGTATTGTTTCAGTTTTCATTGGAGGATAAGGCAAAGAGGTGGTTCTACACTTTGCCATCCGCTTCAATTTACACATGGGCTGAGATGCAACAAAGGTTTTTGGAAGAGTTTTTCACAGCTCAAAAGACTAATGATGCTAGGAGAAGCTTGAGAAGCTTCCAACAGCAACAAGGTGAAATGTTCCATGAGGCGTTTGAGCGGTTTAACATGATGATCAAGAATTGTCCTCATCATGGAATTGAGTTATGGGAGTTGTTGAATGCTTTTCATGAGGGGCTCCATTCTGAAGATGCTCGGGATTTAATGTCTATCACAAATGGTACATTTGGTACGAATTATGAGCAAGACGATTGGGCATTTTTGGAACAAATGGCGGTTACATCGAAGAGGAAGGCTCAATCATCAAGACGAGCACGACCGGTTATTACACGAGCTTCAGTTCATGCGGTGGATGATGGTAATGTACAAGCTACAAATCAAGTTTACAATGTTTGTACAAATTGCAATGAGTTAGGGCATACTGTGGATTCTTGCACGGTAACTTTTGAACAAGTGGAGGAAGTGAATGCTATTCAGGGTCAAGGGTTTGGTGGAAGAAATTACAACATGAATTCAAATACCTATCATCCGGGTTTGAGAAATCATCCCAACTTCAGTTATGGGAATCCGGCCAATCAATCCAATCCGAATTTTCAAGGAAACACCCAAGGTAACTATGTGCCTCGCCAACAATTCAATAGTCAAGGCAATTACTGGGGTGGGAACAATCAAGGTTTCCAAAGGCAATCCCAACAATCGGGTAATGAGCAAGGTGGTGCAGCGGGTCATGTTACTTCAAGCGGGAATGAAGTTATGGATATTCTTATGATGATGCAACAGGAGATGCAAAAGAGAAATCAGCTGGATGATGCTCGGGCCCAAAAAGATGAAATTCGTGACAAGGCCATTCAATCTTTGAGCATCCAAATGGGCCAACTCGCAACAGAAGTAGCAAACTTGAAGAAGAACAAAGGAGAGCTGCCAAGTGATACTGTGGTGAATCCTAATCACCAATCTAGTTCCAAGAGCCCAAACAAGTACACATTAATGCTTTAGAATTCACATCTCAGGTAAGTGTTCCTTTGTTAGATAAATTACCCCTAAAACTCCCAGATCCAGGAGTGCCATTGATTCCAATTCATATAGGAGACCTTAAAATTGACCGGGCACTTTTAGATCTAGGAGCATGTGTTAGCATCCTCCCCGGGCATTTATATGACAAATTTGATTTTGGTCCATTGAAATATGTTGATACCCTAATAATGTTGGCTAACCAAACACCCATTAGGCCCAGGGGTATGCTAACAGATGTCATTATAAAGGTGAGAGATTGCTACTACCCAGTGGATTTTCTGGTACTGGATTACACTTCTTCTATTGAGAATGCACCACATTCAGTCATCTTGCGTAGGCCGTTTCTAGCTACTGCACAGGCAGTCCTAGATTGTGAGCTAGGAATGGTGAACATGAAGTTTGGTGAGAAGGTTTTGAACTTAAATATGTTTTCTATTGTTACTAACCCTTCCATCAAGGAAGCATGTTTTGCTGTTGACATGTTAAAGGAAGTGAAAGAGTTTGCAACCAAAGAAAAGAAGAGAAAGAGAAAGAGAAGAGCGAAGAAAAAGAAGGTGGAGAAGACGGTTGAACAAACTGAGATGGATAGTGAAGGTAAGAAGACTGGATGCAGCACACTTGTTTCACAAGTGTGGGGATGCGGGAAGGTGTGTCAAGTTTCCCGGCAAGAGTTGAAACATCCCATAAGGCCACCATAAGTCAAGCTATTCAGGTTGCATCTTCTCTTGTATAGTTTGTTTCTTGTTTTCTTTTGAGTAGTTCGGTTGGGTGGTAGGATGGAGCTTATGATATGTTAATGTTTATGTGTCGGGGTTGAATTAAAGAGGTGTTAGTGTCATAAAAACAAAAAAAATATTTTCAATTTTGTGAGTCTTTTGTTTTGTTTATTTTGTTCCTTTCAAAACCATACATTGGGGACAATGTATCTCAAGTGTGGGGATGGGGATAAATTTTGAAGTTTTTTAAAAAAAAAATTCAAGCAAAACATTGTGGGAATTTGAACACCTTGGATTAACTCCAAATGATGCATCGGCAACCTTTAATCATTCTTATTCTTGGTGAGAGTTGAAGCCACACTTGTAGATAAATAACACATTTCTTTGTGAGAGTGGCAACAGGTGGGGGTGCATTAGAACTTGTGCTTGAATACGATTCGAGACTTTAGTTGGATGTGAATGTGAAAGGAATAAGGGCATTAGGTAGCCTCGTCTTTGATGTGTGCGAGTGTGGGATTTGGGAGGTTGGACCTCATAAATTATATATATGAGCTTGGTTGCGAGAGGGGCGGGGGTTTGGACATTTAGTTGCCCAATTTGTGCCTAAAAGCCTATCGTTTGTTACCCCTTAGCTAGTTACTTCAAAATTTACCTAACTTGACTTGGTCTTATAGTGTTATTAGTTGTTTAGTAATTGTAATCATCTTCAATGCTATGTTGAAGATTTGCGTGAAGATTTCGTGTTTGTTTTATTGTTATTAAAAAAAAATATATAAAAATTTTGGAAAAAGCGATGAAAAAAAAGAGAAAAATGAAAAGAAGAAAAAGAAAGAAAAAAAAAGGGATTGAAGTTGAGTATCTTGTTCATAGTATTAGGTTTGGTAGTTAGTTGTTTATGTTATTGTGTAATAAAAGACCAGGTTAAGTTTTCGCTTCTTCATATATATTCCATTTCCTACCCATACACTTAGCCACGTTACAACCTTGAAGTCCCTTTGATATGCATTCATGTTTGGCAATTGTTAAGAGAAGGGTCGATTTAGGTACAAGCTTATAGTTGTGCAACAACCGTTTGCCTTTTGTGTGTCTAGCTCACGGACGCTAGTGCTTACTTGTCACCGAGAGGATTAACATAGCGAGGGTGTGTCATTCTGGATGTTAAGAAAGGGTTAGTAAAAGTATTACATGTTTATGCTTGGTTTACATTGATCGCTTGTTTGAAATCGATTTGATATGTTCCTTGGGACAAGCAACGGTTAAGTGTGGGGATGTGACGGGTGGTTCAAGGAACAACCCTTTTATGATGTTAAAACATGTGATATTCTCATATTTGGTTGTGTAATTATCTTGAATTAGATAACTATAGTTGCTTTTGTTTCAGGCATATTATGGAGCTTAATATGAAGAAAACGCAGCTGTGGACGGACCTCGACGGGATAGAGCAAGGAAGGATGGGAAGAAGGAATCAAACAAGAAAAGTGGGGGTCTACCGTAACTTACGGTAGCCACCGTAAGTTACGGTGGCCCCCTAAACACTCTTATTTCCACCGTAATGCAGTGGATTTCCACCGTACTGATTTGGTTTCCACCGTAACTTACGGTGGCTACCGTAAGTTATGGTGGATGCTGACGAAAAAGTGCAACTTGCCTTAATAAAATGGTTTGAGTGGTGCCTTTTGCTCATATTCTGGATCTGACGAATTCTTTCCATAAAAGAGGCAAAAGTGGTTGTTCTTGCATCATTCCAAACATTTCCCAACATTTGATTTGTGTTTTTGATTCATATGAACATGAATCATTGTGTGAGGATGAAGATTCAAGTCATGCTTGGCTAAACTTGTGATGATCATCCTAGATGTAAGGTTTGCTTTTGAAACACTATGTTGTGCTTGAATTTCTAGAATGATAACTTTGAATGTTTGTTTGAGTTATTATGGTGTTTGGATATTTGTTTGTAAGTTTTTGATTGTTGTTTGATGTTAACCCAAACCATACGTTCTTGGTGCCATGGGCAATCGAGATATCATGGGAGGGATTAAGGTTGGATAATTGTCAATTGATCATCGAGTAACAACCTCTCATTTTACAATCCGAGTACTAAGTTCTCTTTCATCACAAACGACTATTCAAGTACGAACCATGTCTATGTGGTTCTTTCTAGTAAGCATAAACATAAGTGTGGATTAAAACCTGAAATCTAGGGTGATCACTTGTTCTTAATCTGTTACAAAGGTACGTTGTGATTTGAAATATATTTAGTGTTATTAGTTCTTAAACCAAAACAATCCAATTCTTGATATTTACTTTATTGTCATTTTAGAACAATTGTAGTTAATTTACAGGACTATAAGATAAACACATATTCCACAAACTCCCTGTGTTCGATACCCACTTACCGCTAGCTAATTAGTAGTACTTGGTTTTAAATTTGATTGAGACTTCGACCTCACGTCAGCTGCCTAAGCAAGAAAAATCCTAACTGCCTCAAGTCTTGCAACAGGTGCAAAGACATCGGTGTAATCAATTCCTTCTTTTTTAGTGTATCCTTGAACTACTAGTCTTGCTTAGTTCTTGATAATAAATCCTCTATCATCTTTTTGTTTCTGAATACTAATTTATGCCAATAGGTACTTGACCAGATGGTAGTGGACATAGGTTCCAAACCTTTTGTCTTTTGAATTGAAGCAATTCCTCTAGCATTGATTCAACCTAACTACTATCCTTCAAAACTTCTTTTATCTTCATTGGTTCTATCTGTGAGAAGAAGCATGAGTACAAGCAGACGTTTCTATTATGAGTTTTTCTTCTTGTTTTCACACCTTCAGAAACATCTACAATGATGCTTTCAGCTGGGTGAGTGTTATAAATCCTGAGCCTAGGGATTACATCTAATTGCATGGAGAGATCTGATTTGAAAAGTTTTGCTCAAGATTGTGAACATTCGGACCAGCTGGGGTTTCATATTCATTCAATAAGAACTGATTGAATGAAGGAGAAACAACATTTGTAGCCTTTTGATGTTGAGTAGCATTAACGGTTGCCTGTTCTTCCTGATTGCTACTTCCATCAGCTTGGTGTTGTGCAGTGTTTGAGTTGCCACTCGATGAGTTTTGAAGCTCACTTTGTTGACAACTGGTTGAAGCTTCGCTTGTTACTTTGATGGGAGCTTGATCTGTAGAAATCCTTGGAGAACTCAGAAGAGGTCTGGGTAACTCAAACAGTTGATCATCATCTGAGTCATTTTGAGTTGCCGTTCCAGCTGAAACATTCTCATAAGAAGGTTTAGAATAGTTTGGAAACAATTCTAGATTAAAGATATGATCAAGGTCATTCCCCTTAACACAAGAAGTGTGCTCATTAACAACAATATTGGATGATTACTCAAATTGTTGATTCTTGATGTTATATACTCTATAGGCTTTTGAGCTTGAAGAATATCCAACAAAGATAACATCATCCGACTTTTCAGCAAATTTTGCTAAATTGTCCTTGTGTTAAGTATGGTACACCTGCTGCCAAAGGACCTAAGAAAACCAATGAATGATGGTCTCTTGTTCCATAACTCATAAGGCGTTTTTCCAAGGGGCTTAACTATAAAAATTTTATTCTGCACATAACATGCAGTGCTGATTGTCTCTGTTCAGAATGTTAGAGGGGGCTTTGAATCAGCTAACATAGTCCTAGCAGCCTCAATAAGTGTCCTATTTCTCCTCTCAACAACACCATTTTGTTAAGGAGTTCTAGGAGCATTATATTGTCTGACAATCCCTTTTGAGTTACAGAATGAGTCAAGAACTTCATTCTTAAACTCAGTCCCTTGATCACTTCTAATTATTTTAACCTTAGTGATCAATTTGATATTCTATTTTAAGAATGAAAGACTTTAAAGTTTTAGCAGTTTTATCTTTAGTCCTTAAAAAAACACCCATGTATATCTAGTAAAATCATCAACAATCACAAGCCAGTATGATTTCCTTCCAATGCTCATTATATTTGTAGGACTAAATAGATCCATGTGCAATAAGCATAATGGAGTGGTAATAGAGTTAACTTCTGTGGATTTATGAGGAACCCTGTGTTGCTTTCCTTTTAGACATGCAACATAGTTATCCTGACAGAAAAATTCCTTTTTAGGCACATCATGTACCAAGTTATTTTTAACCAAGTTATTTATGGTTTTAAAATTAACATGACACATTCTTTTATGCTATAGTGTTGACTAATCACCATTTGCTTTAGAAAGAAAGCATGATACTTCACCCAGTGGGGAAGCATTTTTCATATCAAGCTTGTACATATCCCCTTTTCTGGGAGCTCTAATAAGCACCAATTCTTGAGGAATTGTCATCCCGAGTTTGAGGATAATGCACTCATATTCTATGAAAAGCATGTGATGCTTTTGATCATAGAATTGAGAAACACTTAACAGATTGTATTCAAGCTGTTTGACAAAGTTTACTTTGTCAATTTTTAACTTACCATTGGATAACTATCTCTGCCAAAAATGTATCCTCCGGTTTCACCTTCAAACTGAACAGTTCCTCCATCAAGATGTTGAAATTACTAAAAAAGATCTGTTCCTGTCATGCGCCTGGAGCATCCACTGTCTACAATCCATACATTTCTATTTTTGTCATGTGGATGTCTCTACACATAAGGTGAGAAAGTTAGTTACTATTGGAAACCCAAGCCTTGTTGGTCTTGGGTTCTTCAAATGTGGATAACGTAATTGAACCAAAGTGTAAGCATGGGGGTTCAATTGTGGTTTGGGGAAGAAGAGGTTTGGGCTATAACATCTTCTCTGATATTCCATTTCATCCTTTGGTTGACCATCGAAGATAAACTTGATGAAGCTTGATCAACATTGCTTTCTTCCGAGGCTTCTTTCTTTTCGGAAGAGACTTTCACAACATTTTCTTCCGAACCAGTCTTTTTTTCGGAAGGTTTCAAAGGAATTCTCTTGTTGTTTGGAATTTTTTTGACTCGTCTTCCGATGCTATTTTCCTTTCAGAAGAATGAGTTTCTTTTGAAAGCAATTTGGCTTCGGAAATAAGTTTTTCTTTCTTAATATTTGAACCATATGATAAGGTCCAAATGTGAAACCCTCCTTGATTTCTTCCTTATTAACATTATTTGCATAGTGTGTGCTTGCAGGATTATAGTAACAATCTTTATCCATGTGGTTGTGCAGACCACACATTATGCATTCAATGTTACTCTTCATGGGGTGTGATGACTGTTGTTTCTTGCATTTCTCAATAGTCTTTCCTTTCAGTCTCTAATCCTTCGATTGGATAGGAGTGCTGGTACTATACTCCTTTCATGGATCTATTTTCCAACCACTTGGAATCTAACTGAAATAAATACATCCTTTTGCTTTGGGTCTATCTTCAGCTTGGACTCAACTACTTTCTTGGCAGTTTTCCTAGCTACCTTGGCTTTGTTTCTTATAGTTTTAGTGGTCAGAGATTGTTCATTACATGTGAGGATGGATTTTTCTATCTGATCTTTCCATGTAATGGTCTCTATATTTGCATTATTCTTCTTCTCATAAGATAGAGGGTCAACAAATGAAACCTCTTGCTTTTCAGTACCATATCTTGGTTGTTTGATAGACTCATAAGAATATGGTGGAGCAATTTCATTGGTTTTCGGCCTACCTTTGTTTTGGTAACATATCTTTGAGTGGGATGATGATGCAAGAACGGTTTTGAAGTTATGCTCTTAAATAGCATACTTCTTTTCTTTAGCCTCAGCTATGGCTAGCTGGGCTTGAGCCTCAGTTAACTTGAAAATTAAATATTTGATTTGTGTCCTATAATTGGATTGTTCATGCTTTAAGAAGGACACAGTTTTCTCTAACTCATCAATTTTCATTTTATAGTTAAATTAGCCTTTAAAATCAGATTTAAGATGTTTAAGGTTTTAATATCAGATTTGATTTCCATGTTATAGTCCTGATACAATTTAACTTTAGCAATACAAGCTGGAGTGAAAGATGTTCATATACCTTGCTGTCATCAGTTTTAGCCATGAGTGCTTGAGTAGGAGTCACTTCTTGCACCATAAAGCTCCAGTCAACTTCTTAAGCAACAGTAGCAGTTTGTTGTTCAGTTGAAGCAGCTTTATGTGTGGCAGGGTGTGTGGAGGCTTGAGTGACTCTTGTGTTGGATTTTGGAGCTTTGCATTCCCTGTCAAAATGACCAAGTTGATTACAGTTGTAACACTTGGCCTTGGTCTTGTCAAACCCGAATTTGCTGTTTGTTAGGTTATGAGGAAACTGCCTTTCACTTCTTTAAAGAACTTCTTTGCTCTATAAGTCAGCATAGCCATTTGTTGGACGATGTCCATTTACTCAACATCATCTGGGCTGAAGCATCCAAGATCAATAAAGCAGAATTGAAAGTCACTAGAACGCTCATTTTTTGAAACAAATGCACAATTATCCGGGAAGGGAATTGATTGAGCCTGTTAAGACCTTGGTGTCTCAGGAAAAGTGATATATGGCCCAAAAGAACATGGTTGCTGGTAGGAGTAAGTTAGGTACTGTTGGGACTGGGGGTTTGTTGATCCTTTACCAACAACTAGAGCATTGCTAGAGGAAGGACCAGAGATTCTGTTCATCTGGCGGCCTTTTGAGTTTCCATCTCTACACGATATCCATTAAGAATGCCGAATAGTTCAGTCATTGTGAGAGTGTTTAAATTTTCTATTCTCTTGATAGAGACATAGTAGAAAGTCCACTCTTGAGGAAGTATACTCATGAACTTTCTTGATAGATCTCTTTTCTCAAGAGATACTCCAACTCACTGAAGTGATAAGATAAGATCCATATACCTGAAATATTGCTGGCTAAAAGTTTCTCCAGTAATATAGGTGAAGTTTTCGAACTGCTGTTTCATGAAATCTTTCTTTGAGTCATTAGAACCAGAGTACATCTGAGTCAAAGTATCAAAGAGTTCTTTGATAGTTGTGCAATGCTCAAAGCCTACCATGATGGAGTTTGGTATGGCTGTAAGCAGTACAATCATCGCTTTGCTATCGATGTCCGTCTTTTTGCAGTCTTCATCTGATTAATCTTCAACAGCTTTCTCTATCATGGCACCTTTACCTGCCGGTGATGCCACCATTGGCTTGTAAGGACCATCGGTGATAGATCTCTACATTGACTATCTTGATACTTAATGAAGCCTTCAATCCGCATACGACTGGATCTGAAGTTTTCAGAGGTGATGATAGGAGCTTTAGTCATCGTTCCCATTTCAAATTTTAGTGATTTCTGGTTCATGGCCATTTTAAGTGAGGTGAATGTATGAGTGAAAGTTCAAGATGATTTGGATGATAAGATCTCACAATCAAGAGTCTGTAAGCTCTGATACTAATTACATGATCGATACGGGTCACTCAACACAAGTGTTCTCTCTTAATTCACTAAGTTACACTCAAATGATGAAGCAGAATCCCCTAAGAGTTGATAATAATATATTAAGTAAGCAAGACATAAGAAATGATTTTCAAGATACTTGTATATATAATTCTCAACTCAAAGTTTACAAGACTCTTACAAGCATGCTCTTATGAGCTTACAATGAGAACTATATATAATACTATCTACAGCCGATTATACAAAAAATACCAGTTGAAAACTTACTTACTAAACAAATACTACATTATTAGTAGTAAGCTATTTTGAATAAATACTATCCTAGATAAGGTAGTCATGACATGTACATGACTTACCTTTTTATTTACAACTAAAGTCAGCAACTGTACTAACTGATAAGGAATGAACAGTAAACTAAAGCATGGTCAACTACATGGGTGTGAGAAAACCCATGCAGTATCTCAGAGGTTGCAGCGGCTTGTCAGACGAACCATGCTAATATCCACTGGTTCATAGTAGATTCTTTCGAAGGTTAACTGGCTTCGAAAGAACAAGTTCTTCCGAAGCCACTTACACTTTGGAAGAGTCTGCTTCTTCCGAGACTTGTGCGGGTCTTCAAGGCTTTATACTTCGGAAGTCATTGTCTTGAAATCTTCTAATTGTTGATCTTCGGAGGAGAGATGACTATGTCTTCGGAAGGCATGATTCCTCTTCGGAAGTTCTTTTATCTGTGATCTTTGGAAGTTCAGCTTTTGTCTTCGGAAGTCTTTTACAGTTGCACCAAAATTGTTCTAAGTGTGGTTTTGGTTGCACCAGCCTTATATATCCCAACAAACTCCCCTAGGCTGATGCTATCAAAACCTCATTGTCTTCTACTTCTCAACTTTCAGCACCAAAGAGAGCAGATATTTGTCTGTCTTTTTGTTCTTTCTAGATGTGATGTTTAGAAGTTAGTACAGATCCTTTATTGATAACAGGTCCAGTCTGTTACTTTGGATCATAGGTACTCTTTGTTTTGGCCCTCGGAAGAGTGATAGTTGACGGGAGTTGTTGTCATACTCCCATCTAACTATTGGTTCCAAGTCAGGACCTTCAATCATTTGAAGGAAATTCTTTCCTTTGATTGTTGCTTCCTTTTCAACCCCGCTCTCTTTTTCAACTTTTCTTCAATCCTTGCTCTTGTAGTTAACTCAGCAAGGTGAAGGCTGCTCAAATGATTTCGAATGTGAGCAGCTATCTGAGAGTTGGAGGGGTTAGAGAATGGCTTCTCTGCTAACTCAGTAATATCAAACTTGACTGAGTGAAGCAGAGATATAATGTTGAGTTTGTTGACTTGGCCATTCTCTCTTTTCACAACAAAGTTGGGAGAAGAGGTTTTGAACTTCTATTGAACTATTCCTTGCCTAGGAATGAGGAGCTGATTTGGCAGCTTGTTCCCTTTCTTGGTGTCTAATAGAGTCACCGGTCTTCTTCTTAGTTTCTTCTTTTCTTCATTTAGCGAATCAGAGTTGACTGCTAAGTGCCGAAGTGTCAGAGTTCCCGGAGGTGAATCAAGAAATTCATCTCTTGTGGGGGAGTTAGAGGATCAATCAACAAATGTTAATTTGATGGACTCCTCTACATAAGAGATTTCGCTCAGAGTAGTACAATTTATGAGTTTTTTCTTGATTTCCTTGAATTCCTCCAAGGTCAGAGGTTTACTTGGCTTAGAGGGTGGCTTAGATGATGAGTGAGTGGTTAATTGTTGGGTAGAAGAGGGTTGAGTTCTAGGAAGAATTTTGGGTTTTAGGATGGGTAGTGGAGGTGGTTATTGTAAAATAATGGGTGATGAGGGTATGGCTGATGGTATAGGTTCAAGGGAGTAGGGTTCAGTGGATGGTTCAGTTTTTATTAGAAAGGGAAAGTGTGTTGGTGCAGGTTTAGTTTGGGGTTGAGATTGAGGTGTAGGTTTGGGTGTTATCCTCTGAGAACTTGAGTAAAGCATGGTCAACTACATGGGCATGAGAAAATGCCATGCAGTATCTCAGAGGTTGCAGCGGCTTGTCAGACGGACCATGCTAATATCCACTGGTTCATTGTAGATTCTTCCGAAGGTTAACTGGCTTCGGAAGAACAAGTTCTTCCAAAGCCACATCTACTTTGGAAGAGTCTGCTTCTTCCGAGACTTGTGTTGGTCTTCAAGGCTTTATGCTTTGAAAGTCATTGTTTTGAAATCTTCTAAGTGTTGATCTTTGGAGGAGAGATGACTATATCTTCGGAAGGCATGATTCCTCTCGAAAGTTCTTTTATCTTTGATATTCGGAAGTTCAACTTTTGTCTTCGAAAGTCTTTCACAGTTGCACCAAAATTGTTCTAAGTGTGGTTTGGTTGCACCAGCCTCATATATCCCAAAAACTTATCTTGTTGTGTTGTTCGGTTGTTTGATCGATCTCTGTTTGTTGATTAGGGTTTATTACGTTGAACATGTTATGGAAATAAGCTTTACATCTTAACTTGATGTCCTCTCCTTCACCAAGACCTTTCATCCTCAGCCTTTATACATTTCACCATTCCCAAGTCATGTCTTCTACGTTCTCTAGCTTTAGCAATCTTAAACATTTCATGTTCTCCTTCTTTCGTCTCTAGCCTCTTGTACATCCTCTCATAAGCTATGTTCTTTGCCTCTGACACTGACTTTTTCACCTCTCGTTTGGCCTTCTTGTAGTTATCTTTTAATTGTGTTCGTTCTTCCTCGTCATTACAACGTAAAAGGTCTATGAAGCTTTGTTGTTTAATTCTTATTTTCTCTTGTACGTTTTCATTCCACCACCAGGATTTCTTATGACCGACTGTCCTACCTGTTGTAACTTCAAGTGCTTCTGTAGCTGCGTGTATGACTGTAGTGGCCATGCCCTCCCACTTTTGGTCTGCGTCTCCTCTGGCCCAGTCTGGGTCATTTGTATGACCTTATCTCTAAAAATTGTAATCTTCTCGTCTTTCAACTGTCCCCATCTGATCGTAGGTCTACTTCTCTTTGGTGCTTCGATAGTTACTCTCTTCAGGCGTATGTCCACCACGAACATATGATGTTGAGTCACTACTGTCTCGTTCGGATTACCTTGCAGTCTTTCCACGAACTACGGTCTTCTATACACGATAATCATAGTTTCTTTATATTCATTTTATCAATTAACATTATAAATCTGATTTTTGAGTTTATAGTGATAGTGATTTTTGAGTTTATTTCATAGCAACATTTTTGGGGTTTTAATATATTTGATTACTTTGGTGCTTACTTTTATGAACCAATGAAATGCTTATGATTTGATACATAAAATATCTCATATAAGGTTTCAAAAAAGGAGTTACCTTTTACAACCAAATAAGGAAAGTTAAAGTCTAGTTAAGACAAGTTAAAGGTGATGCTGACAGAACATGAAGCATAGTCAAATCCTTATACACAAATGACATGTTTTCAAGATAAGCAAAAGATACAAGGGATAAGAAGAGTCATCCTCCATAAAAATGGGTAGGCACCACAAACCCCTCTTAACATTTGAAGAGGCTCAGGTATAAATAGGAACATTTAATGATCAGGTAGGACAAAAGAAACTTACAATAAATCCCTCTACTCTCAATATACTTATCTTCAAAGGCAAAACTGATTCTCACGTCAGAGGTGGATCGCAAGGATACATCCCTGCGGTGAGTGTAACGGTGTTCTTTGTTTGCAAGCAGGTCGTTTCGAGTTTACGCCGACTGACGTAGAGGATCCTAGTTTTAGTGCAGTAGCATAGTTAATTGTGTAAGATTAAAACATCTCTTTATTATATCCAGATCATTTCTTTCTTTGAATATAAGATACAGTAACTTTTCTTACATTTCTAAAGCTAATCAGAAGACCATATATCTGAATATTATTCATTATTTTTTGATTCAATTGATTCAAACGTCCGGTCCATCACCTTTACGCTATAAGAAAACCAAGAAATATAGATATCATTAGGTTTTATTTATTTATTTTTATATTTATTTTAGAACAATGTATTAATACAACCATAGAAATCATTAGCTTTTTTAAGAAGAATGTTTGGATAAAGCTGGCTGAAAGTCTAAACAAGCATCAACCTAATTCAAGGTCTAATTCACCTATATATTTAAAACTAAAGTGAAAAAGTAGTCTTTTTGGTCTTAAGTTTTGGCCACATAATATTTACACTTTACTCCTTACATTTTCTTACATGTAAGCTAGAAAAAGACAGATTGTAGAGAGAGAAAGAGTGAAATGGTGGTTGGTGTTGCCGGAGACCGCGAAGTCGGTGACCACTCCGGCTGGGCTGTTGATGTTATCCCGTCGACGTGGCAACCGTGTAGGATGCATCCACAATGGGGTCGCCTTCTTGAGTTTCCAAGCATCCTAACCACTGTTGTTAGTGGCATGTGCTGGTGCTGCTGTTTTGTTGACCATGTTAAACTGTTTGTGTGTGTTTTTTATTGGTCATGTTAAACTATTTGTTGAATCATGATAAGGCTGGTGCAACCAAATTCACTTCATAGTCACTTTTGGTACTACATTAAAGGGCTTCCGAAGCCAAGCAAGAGATCTTCCGAGAGTCTAAGGAACAACAGCTGAAGACATCTTCCGAAGACAAAGTCTGAAAGCTTCCGAAGACAAAATCTGATGAAAGGCTGAAGACAAAGTCTGAAAGCTTCCGAAGACAAAGTCTGAAAGCTTCCGAAGACAAATCTGATGAAAAAGCTGAAGACAAAGTCTGAAAGCTTCCGAAGACAAAGTCTGATGAAAGAGCTGAAGACAAAGTCTGCTTCCGAAGACAAAGAAGACTCCAAGCTTCGAAGAAGCAGTCTTCCGAAGTATAAGTGCCTTCGGAAGAAGTTATTCTTCCGAAGCACTTTATCCTTCGGAAGACATTGCTATGTCCAGCAGATAAAAGTATGGTCCCTGACAGTCCGCTGCAGACCTCTGATACAGCATGACATCTTCCTAAAGAGCCATGCTGTTGACCATACTTTATTCTACTGTTCACCTTTTTATAATAGTACATGTTACCAACTTTAGTTGGTGACAAACGGTAAGTCAGGGACATGTCCTGACTACCAACTCTCAGGCAAAATGTCTGAAAGACCTCACCTAGAGTCTTGTAGTATAGATGTAAGGTTAGAGGTGTCCAGCTGGTATCAAAGTATATCCGGCTGTAGGTAGTATTATATATATCTTCTCCCTGTAACTCTTTAAGTAAGTGATTTGAGTCCAAGTGTCTTGTAATCCTTTGAGTTGAGAAGCAATATATAAAATTACCTTGAAATTTACTGCTGTTAATTTTCTTACTGCTTGTTACTTGTTATACTGTGATCAACTCTTCATAGACTGCTTGCCGAGTGTTGATTCACAGTGAGTTGAGAGAAAAACCACCCGAAATCCGATCCTGCACTATTATGTTGGCATTATTAAAATTTTAGCTCGATGATAATGTGTAAGCCACGTCTGAGAGTTTATTTTGGTTCTAATTTGATTTTCATGAGTCTTTGTTTTTAAATTGGAATAGCCCGAGCCTTATCCCATTATGATTGTTTGGTTGCTTCTCTTGGTGTATTGAGACAACTATATGTCATAATTGTTTGGTTGTGTTATGTTGCTTGCTACACCACTGTTTCCATGTTAGAGCCATGATGATATGGGTGGGGTGGTATCGTTTGCTTGGTATGGTTATCACTTACAGTCAGCAACCACAACTAAAAACCCGTCAGAATCCGATACGCAATGCGCACGGCTGTCATACACTAGTTGATTTCAAAGTCTAAACAAATATTATATATACTATACAACATATAAGAATGAAATTAAAAATAATTTGAATGAAACCAACTAGAAATGAGCGTGGTATTTTGCTCATGCTCGATTCGTTCACAAACCGAACCGAGCCACTCGACTTGTTTACAATAGAGCCAAATCGAGCGAGCATATTTTCAAGTTTTTTTCGAACGAGGTTCGAGCGAATATCAAGCGTTCGGTTTTTGTGGATAGTTTTAAGTACTTGGGTTTCGTCTCTATTTATCATATTTTATTTAAGTATTATATAATATAAATAAAATATTGAATGCTTAATTATCATATGCTAGTGGAATACTTCGTGTCCGGTGTAGCATTATTTGATGCATTAAAATAACATATTGTTATATAATATAGCCTTAATTACGTTAAAAGTGGTATAAGCCCCACTCTTTGGTGTAGTGGTAAAGGATATCACAATTAACATGGAGGTTGGGGGTTCGAACCCCACTAACTATTAACTTGGTAAAATTTTCACAATTAAGAAATTAATCTTAAAAAAAAAAACGTTAAAAGTGGTACGAGGACAAACATAAAGTTACGAGTTTTTAAGTTAATTGTTGTGAAGATGGTGTTCAACAACTTTATTTAGAAACAGATTTTTCTTCTTTATATAGTCTTCAAAAAAAAATCTATTGTCGGTAAAATGTTGTTACGTAACTATCAAAAAACATATTTTTGCATGTATTGAATATGTACGTGACGAGCCTAGTGGTTCAATTTGAATAATTTACACTGAAATGTAAATAAAAGTAAGCACGTTGAGACGTTCTACCCCAGAATTTCATAAGACATCATATATTAGAAGTTATAAATGCAAACCTATGTTGTATAAAAAATAATAAAAACTATATTATACGTAACAATACATGACAAGGGTTAGTTTTAAATTAAAGTTTCTATCGAAATATATATAAATAAACATGTTATGACAATTCATTCAAATATTATTACAATATTAATTAGTTTTTGATACAAAATGAAAATATGATAAAATTATGTTTGTCCTGGTCAACCACGCATCTAGTTACACCATCCATATGTTTGTTCGCATGTGCTCATTCCATACGTTACTTGCATCTTCCCATTATAAGATCACGAGTTCCAACATCTCATCCTTGCGTCCATTCTTACCATATGACTGCACATGCGCTTGTGTTTTTATATCACTTATTTTAACAGCTCTAGTTTATGTTTACAATTCTTGCAACGGAGACGAATGGATAATTGCCGGGTCACCAGCGTTGTATATGTTCGTAGACGTGGTAGCCTTTCGTCAATGGATTTACCCGATGACCGGGTTTAAAGTATTCATTGACCTTTTTTAAAAAAAAGTTGATCTTAGTTAGAAGATATTACCTTATTGATTATTGGTCAACTTTGTATTGTACTAATGTGAACTTGAACGGGGTTTTAAAAATATTGATAAGAATAGTTATGGAAGTTAAAATTTTATAAACCATAGTGTGTAATATAAGTTTTATAATGCATATATCACAATCTAAGTGGTTCTAGAAAGATTTTGTATCATCGAGAAACCAATTAAATATTGGGTTAAGTCAATGTTACATAGTTATATGATTAATTAATTCATTTGAAATAGTTAATTTTATTTCTATCACAAAGGGCACTTGAACCGCATGTATGTCGGTGTGCAAATAGTCTCTTTTTGTGATGTCAAGGATTCAAGTAACGTAGAACATATTAGTAGGACATAAAAGTATATAAGATTGCTATAAAGAAAGTTAAATTTGCATCTGAGTAGAGAATGACACTTGGTTTAAGTTGGATTACTCAAATTAGTTAGTGGCTCAAATTTAAATATTCAAAAATTTCGCATATCTGAATATGAATTCAAATTTTGAATAGCTGAAATTCGAAAATCAAAATTTCGGACTCAGATATCCAAACAGATATCCCAATTCTATATAAATGTATTATTTAATCATTTTTTAAAAAAATTAATTTTTTATAAAAAGTAATAATTTTTTTTTAAAGTTCAATATAAAGTTTTTTACGACATCCGTATTTTTTTGAAAAAAATATGAGATATCTGGAAATAACCAAAATTTCTTATTATAAATTAATTAATTAGTTGTTCTTATAGAAATATTCTGGATTATTAAAAATAATTAAAAACATTATTAAAATCTGAATCGATCTGAAAATTAGGATATCCGAATTTCAATATTTCAGTTTGAATTTCAGATTCCCTTTCAGTTCGGATATTATTGCACACCACTTCATGAAATCATTAACAAAATGTCTTGAAGTTGATCAGTGTCGAAGACCCCATCAAAAATAGGTAGTTTCCCTACCTTATCTAATATGAATTATATACAGGCAAGTAGAGTACGAGGAGTGTTTGTAGTTAGCTACTATTATCAAAAAGATCGAAATTGAAAAGTTGATGGATTGTTTTTTTAACAAGCTAATTCATAAATAAAGTAAAATTAGAAGAGTTGCAATGATTGTGAGAGAATATAATCACTTCGGTTTCAAGATTTATGATAAGTAGTTGAATTTATGATGATTTCAATATTTATTTGGATATCGACATAACCTAGCTAATGTTGCCACTAATCTAGAGCACGATTCATATACTTACACACCAAACATCCGTTCCTTAACTAAACTAACTAGGATTTGTATTGGGCACGACCGGGTGACATATGGTAAATTGTTTGTCGAAATAGCGGAAATCAAACATAAAATAGCTATAATACATTCACTAGCCAAGTTTACTACTGATCATATGTTCCATAATGAAAATCAAGCAAAGTGTTCAAAACAATTAATCAAAGACCCCTCATACTGTTATGACTAAGGGATGATTAGCCGAGCATGATGGAATGACGAATCTACGAAAGCGTTGTCACCGAATTCATTAATGGTAATCTATGAGTCTCTTGAGTAAGTTTGTCTTCAAAGTTCATTTTCTAACCTTCATAGCCGTCTCCAACTTCCCATAATCGAGTGTCCTCTTGAAAACCGTACCAAGGTGCTTTTAATAACTTCAAAAATGATTTTCTCGATCTGGCATTGACCGACGCCCTGTTCAACATTCGTTCTAACGCTCAAAATGTGGATTTCTGGTGTTGGGGCGCTGACCAACCCCTGGTGAGAGTGGACTGACGCTCACAAACCCTTTCATGTTGTTTCTTGTGTGTTTTGCCACCAAACGTCATCGTATTCAGCTGTATGTTTCACCCTTGTACTTGTTGCATCCATTCTAATGAAAAGTAGTCCTTCAACAACAAATACACTTCATTACTCATAATTAACACACAATAAGATGTATGTAATTTGACCTCGATCAGATGCTCAAACAAATTAAATTTTGAGTTTTTCATATTACTTCTAGCATAACAACCATATATCTTCTTGATAATTATATAAACAAATAGTTTATAGTTGATGAACTAGCAAATTAAACTTGTTTTTTTAGTGATACAAAGGGTATATAATTAACTTTTATAAGAAAAAAATATAATATTCAAAGGATTTAAAGGATACGTCATGTTATTTGTTTATTATATGATGACTCAATCATTAACATAATCTGATATAAAATCAATTATAACTTACTTGTAAGGATGAAAATCTTTGATGTTGATGATGCCATAGTCTTGATGCTATTTCTTTTCTTTTATGTCTAGAGTTTGATGGTTGATTATATGGTAGAGAAAAGCATTAGGGTGTTTTCTCTCTTGATAACTCACTTTTATAGACATCAAATGGCAAAGTTGTTTCATATAGGTATATGAACATCTTTGTACTGCTGCTGCCTGTATTGCTAAAGTTAAATTGTATAAGGGTTACATTTCGGAAATCCAGATCTGAGGTTGAGTCTTTAAATGTGCTAAAATCTGACTTAAAAGAGCTGAATCTGACTATCAAAGGAAATTGATGAGTTAGAGAAAACTGTGTCTCTTTTGAAACATGAAAAGACTAACTATAAGACTCAAATCAAAGATCTGATCTCCAAACTTTCTGAAGTTCAAGCCCAGTTAGTCACAGCTGAGGCTCAGGCCAGGAAAGCAAGCTATTGCTGAGCAAAGCTTTCAAACTATTCTTGCATCAACCTCTCATTCCAAAATATTTTATCAAAACAAAGAAGGGTTGGGAACCAGTGAAATAGCTCCACCACACTCTTATGAGTCTATGACTACCTAGATGTGGTACTGAAGAGCAAGAGGTTCCAACTGCTGACCCTTCTCCATTGGAACTAGAGGATGAAGTGAAAAGTGGCCTCCACAGGAGAGAAACAGGAGGATACACCCATCTCCACCTGTGATGACCAACTCCTGACCACCAAGGCAAGAAGAAGCAGAGCTAAAGCTGCTAGAGGACTGCTAAGAAGGTTGCAGAGTCCAAGCTTAAGTTTGACCCTAAGCAAAAGGTTTCTTCATTTCTTTCTGCCGGATTTCAAGTGGTAGTACTCCTGATCAGGAAAGGAGTGTAGTACCAGCACTCCTGTCCTACTGAAGGATCAGAAGTCAAAAGGGAAAGTGCTGATGAAGAGAAGAAACCCAAGAAACAGCAACCTGCAAGTTCCAGAAGACTAACATTGCATGCATAATGTGTGGTCTGCACAACCACATGGCTAAAGATTGTTACTACAATCCAGCAAGCACACATTATGCAAATAATGTTAGAAAGAAGTAGTCAGAGAAGGTTCTCAGTTGGACCACTTCAAAAGGTCCAAATGATGAAAAAGGGAAAGTTGGTCTCGGAAGCCAGTTGCTCTCGGAAGAAACTGCTTCTTCCGAAGGGAAAATGGCTTCGGAACCAAACCTTCTAAGTTCGGAAGAACAAGAAGGCTCCCTTGAAACCATCTCAGAAGAATACTTCTCGGAAGAAAAGGTGGTGAAGGCTTCTTCTGAAAAGAGAGAAGCTTCGGAAGAACCATGCTTCAAAAGCTTCAACAAGCTCATCCTCAAAGATCAACCAAAGTATGGATTGGAAGATCAGGAAGATGCTGCACCCAAACCTCTTCTTCAACAATGACCTCTATTGAACCCATTGCATATCTTTTGTTCAATTATGTCACTATCTTTGGAAGAGCCCGAGACCTGCAAGGCTTGGTCTTCCAAACAAACTAACCATCTTATCTTATGTGCAGGGACACCATTTGACAAGAACAACAATATCTGGATTGTAGATAGTGGATGCTCCAGGCACATGACAGGGAACAGATCCTCCTTCAACATTCCAGAACTTTGATGGAGAGCCTGTCCAATTTGGAGGTGAGGCCGAGGATATATTTCTGGCAGAGGAAGTATATCCAATGGCAGAATAAACATTGACAAGTTCACTTTGTCAAACATCTTGAACACAATCTTTAAGTGTTTCTCAATTCTGTGATCAGAAGCATCAGATGCTTTTCACAGAACATGAGTGTATTATCCTCAAACAAGGGATGACAATTCCTCGGAATTGGTGCTTCTCAGATCTCCCAGGAAAGGGATATGTACAAGCTGGATATGAACAATGCTTCTCCTATGGGTGAAGTATCATGCTTTCTTTCCAAAGCTGATAGTGATGAGTCAACTATGGCATAAACGCATGTGTCATGTGAATTTTAAAAACAATGAATAAATGGCTAAAAGAACTTGGTACATGTTTGCCTAAAAAGGAATTTTTCTGCAAGATAACTGTGTTGCATGCCTGAAAGGGAACACACAGATCATCTCATAATCCAAATGTGTTAACTCTATCACTACTCCATTACACTTATTGCACATGGATCTCTCTTGTCCCACAAGTATTATGAGCATTGGAAGGAATCATACTGCCTTGTGATCGTTGATGATTTTACAAGATTTACATGGGTATTCTTTTTAAGAAGTAAAGATGAACGCTGAAACTTTAAAATCTTTTATTCTTAAAATAGAAAATCAAATGGATCACAAGGTTAAGATTATTAGAAGTGATCAAGGGACTGAGTTCAAGAACTTCGTTCTTGACTCATTCTGTGACTTAAACGGGATTGCCAGACAATATAGTGCTCCCAAACTCCTCACAAAACGGTGTTGCTGAGAGGAGGAACAGGACACTTATTGAGGCTGCTCGGACCATGTTAGCTGATTCAAAGCTGCCTCTAACATTCTGGGCAGGCAGTCACCACTGCATGCTATGTGCAGAACAGGGTTCTTGTAGTTAAGCCCATGGAAAAACCCCTTATGAGTTATGGAACAAGAGGCCACCGTTCATTGGCTTCTAAGGTCCTTTGGCTGCAGGTGTACCATACTTAACACAAAGGACAACTTGGCAAAGTTTGCTGAGAAGTCGGATGATGCTATCTTTATTGGATACTCTTCTAGCTCCAAAGCTTATAGAGTATACATATAAGAATAAACAATTTGAGGAGTCATCCAACAGTTGATAATGAGCACACTCCTTGTGTTAGGGGGAATGGACCTGAGTATATCTTTGATTTAGAATTGTTTCCAAACTATTCTAAACCATCTTGTGAGAATGTTTCAGCTGGAACAGGTGCTCAAAGTGATGCTGATGCTGATGCAGGTCAACTATATGAGCTTCCCAGACCTATTCCAAATTCTCCAAGAGCTGAAGGGCCAACAAGCTTCAACTATTCACAAATCGGACAGTGTAACTATCTCCAGAATAGTGAAGCTTTAACAAGCGAATCACTTGATCCACCTCAAAGTTCCTCAGGTGATCCACTACAACACCATTTGAGGGAAGTGGTATTCTGAAGGAACAGTCAACTGTAATACTACTTCACAACCAACCATTGATGATGTTTCTCAATCATTCAATCAGTCCTCATTGAATGACTCTGAAACAGCAGTTGGACAGAGTGATCCAGTTCCTGATCAGAATATGTCTAACCTAGACTTATCTCTGCAATTGGAAGTGATTCCTCGCTTAGGATTCACAACCTCATCCAACTGAGAACATCATAGGGAATGTCTCTGAGGGTGTGAGAACCAGAGACAAACTCATCATGGGAATGTCTGCTTGTACTCATGCTTCCTGTCTCAGATGGAACCAAAGAAGGTAGAAGATGCCTTAAAGGATAGTAGTTGGGTTGAATCGATGCAGGAGGAGCTGCTTCAATTCAAAAGACAAAAGGTCTGGAATCTATCCCACTACCATCTGGTCAAGTACCCATAGGCACTAAATGGTATTCAGGAACAAGAAAGATGATAGAGGCTTGATTATCAAGAACAGGCAAGACTAGTAGTTCAAGGGTACACCCAGGAGGAAGGAATAGATTATACTGATGTCTTTGCACCTGTTGCAAGACTTGAGGCAGTTAGGATCTTCCTTGCTTATGCTGCATCCAAGAACTTCACAGTCTACCAACTTGATGTCAAGTGTGCTTTTCTATATGGGGATATAGATAGGGAAATCTATTGTGTCAACCTCCAGGATTTGAAGACCCACAGCACCCCAACTATGTGTGCAAGCTGGACAAAGCTCTATATGGGCTGCACCAAGCACCTAGGCTGTGGTATGAGACCTTGTCTCAGTTTCTCTCCTGAAGATGGATACACTAGAGGTACCATTGACAGACTCTTTTTCATCAGAAGAGTGGAGAAGACATTTTGCTTGTACAAGTCTATGTTGATGACATCATATTTGGTTCTTCAAACGACCAGTGCAAAGACTTTGAAAGCATTATGAAGCAGAAGTTTGAGATGAGTTCCATGGGAAAAATGGACTTTTTCCTAGGAATCCAGGTGAAACAGATGAAGGAAGGGTTCTTCATACGTCAATCTAAGTATGTCTCAGACATCTTAGAAAGATTTGAAATGAAGACTGTAAACCAGCCAAGACACCCATACCCAGAAACCATAATCTTTGCCCTGACCTTAAGGGAG